>WYDI02018500.1:0-32841 GCA_009867235.2 Psittacus erithacus
GCCTCCTACCAAAACCACTCTTCCCCTTTGTCAGACCAGCTCCACCAGCCCCCAGTAGACCTGGCCTACTAAATTGAGTCCCGTGTTCAAGATACCCAAAAAAACCCTGACTATGACACCGCTGTTCTAATCATTTATTAACCTGGCCAGTCCTCTTAGCCTTTTATGGTCCTCCCCTTTATCCTGGAGAATTGGCATAGAGACTGAGCTCCAGAGCCCCAAACCACCTCTCCCAGGGCTCTGTAGTCCTCCTTAATGTTCTCCAGGCTACTGCTATCTATATCACTAGCACCCACAGGGATCACTGGAAGTGGGTAATAGTCAGTGGGGCTTACTAGACCAGGCAGCCTCTCTGCAACGTCCCTGATCCGTTCCCCTGCAAGGTGGCTTACCTTAGCTCACCTGTATGCAGCCTCCAACTGCCTTCGCCTCTTGTTAGTGGAGCCTTCCCAGTGGATTCAGAGAGATGGGAACTGAACCTCATTTTGGTTATATTTCTGAGAAGGTTATTGAAAAAAAGTGATACTATTTTTCAACAGTAATTACTATTTCAGAATTTCAGATATTTTTCTAAATTGAATGCTATAGTTTTATTGGATTTTTTTTTCCTGCTGGAATTTTCTGTGCAGTTCATATTTGTGTCTTTAAGAAACTCATAATAAAGAAATGTCTGACAGTGAAATACGCTCATTCCATGATTTTTTTGTGTTTGATTTAGTTTAGGGTGACTGGGAAAAAAATTTTAAAATCCATTTCATAGCTTTCTTTTTGTATTGCATACAAGGGTGTGTTTAATTATAGGCACTTTAACTGTTAAACTCAGGCGTAAATAGCATGCAGCATCAGAGCTCAGTGGCTCTTTAATAGAAACCTTCTCAAACAAGATTCATAACAGTGGACTTGAATTAGGTTTCTTAATTGAACTTCACCAAAGAGCTGTACATGGTCCCCATTACAGAGATACTTAATATATCAATATTAGACTGAAACAGGTATTGCATCTTTATGAAAACTCTCTTTTAATTTGGAGGAAGAAGAGTCATATTATCTGGCCAACCTAATTAAAGGATTTAGCAGAGGTTTTTGTTAATGTAGATCAGATGAAATGTACATATTTATTCTGTTCTATTTTGGATTCCACATAGTCAGGTGTATGTTCATAGTAATATCTATGATGTTTGTACAATGAAAGATTATTTGTAACCACTGGCTTAGCCAACTATTTGCAGCTGTATTTTAAAACTACAGGATGAATGCCACATTTGTTTTACGCAGTCTATCAAAATGGCATTTCCTTTATTAAATTTGGAGGCTTAAAAAGCTAATGAAGATTCCTTTTGTTCAGTGGTTTCATATTCACATTGAGACCCACTATTCTAATTATATGTTGTAAAACTATAATTACTTTGCGATATGCAAATAAGTCCTTTTTTTTTTTTCTTTATTTTTGTCATTCATGATCTAATTGGCCAGATTTTTAAATAACACAATCCAGTGTAGGTTAAATGAAGTCAGAAAAAGTACTCAAGTACATGCTCTCTGAAAATAAGTTTAAATTATTTTGTTGAGAAAAGTATTACATTTGAGATTATTTTTCAAACAAGTATCAGTAGTCCTCCTTATTATATATATTTTCTAAATAGAAACTGGGGTTTTACTGCTACAGATACTACCTGAATATGCAAGTACTTTGAATCAAGAGGTGTGGTGTAACTGAGCTGAGAGAAGGCAGAACAATTTTGATGGAGTTTGACGCAGGTGCCCAAGTCACTGATCACTGTTCATGTTGGAAAGTTTGAAATTCTTCAGTTCTTTCATACTTCTGAAATTAAAAAGAAAAAATCTGTCCTCTCTGACCCCAAGAACAATTTGAAATGCTATACTTCATAAAAATCAGCCAGTTAAGACTAACAAGCAAACATTTGTGGTTTTTAGCTCTTGAGAAGTGCAGGCTTCAATTTAATTCAATTATTTTCATGCCAGGTAGTAGTGGGGCCATTCCTGTGTAAAATAAAAGGCCCTGACATAGCAGGGGTTGGGCCTAGTGGAAAGTCAGTCTAGGATTTTGTGTCTATTTGGAAAGTTCATTTCTCCTGGGGCATTCATTCAATTGTATCACAATTGTATTAGAAACTTATGCTGAAAGAACTCTCTGAGATGTCTTTTATTGACTTCATGGGTCAAGAAGCATAAAAATGAAAGATGCATTCAAGACTTTGCACTGCGGGGTCATTTACCTCCCTGATCTTGAAAGCATAAGGAAAGTAATTCATGGTCAGAGTACTGATATCAGAGTTGCAAAAGCGGCATTCTCTCACCTGCTTTTTAATGGCATTATTTTTTATTTGGTTTTAGCATTTCTTCCCAAAATTAGAACATATATTTCTGCCTCCATTTGAAGCAGATGAATTCTCTGTTCACAGCTTTGTTCATATTGGCCTAATACACTGTGTGAAGCGCAGACTTCTGTGTCCTGCCTGCCACAGACATCTAGAAAATACAGGTAGCAGGTGTTCTAACCTTAATTTTCACTTGACATTTCAAGGGACTTAACTTGAAAAAGCTGTATGTCCTATGTGCAGCCCTCCAGAAAGTACAGACAAACAGACCTACTGCTAAAGAACCCTCACTCTTTCTTCAACTTCTATGTTAGGGAAACCTGAATCACTCCCCGAAATGCCCCTGTCTCTCTGTGGCAGAGATCCTGGATTATTACCTTGAACAACTCCTACACTGATCACTAAGAATCTAAGTGTTTGCAGTGCCTGCAAGTTTTTGCTTTGAGCGACGTCTTGTGCTGTCCTGCGCTGGGATTTCTGCAACAGCAATAGAGGCAACACATGCAGCAATATAAAATAAATTACTTGGTTTAACTTCTCATGTAGTTTTATCTCTGAAGATCTGATTCAAAGCCTGTTCAAGTTATTAGCCTTCAAATTGTCAACAACAACAAAAAAAAAAACTAAACAAAACCCCTTCAGTCCTACAAGTTGTAACTTTTTCTTCATGTGCACTAATAAATCATCTTTCCTGTCTGGTAGCACTCAGCTACCTGACAGCATCACTAGCAATGCTAATTTCCACAACAGGGTTCAGCAGTTCAACCTTACTGGGTTACTAGGAACTCTTTTGGCTTGCTCTCTCTGGTCTCTTCCATCTGTATCCACTTTGAATAAATGTCCTCTAAATACCATGTTTTAAAACATGTTACCTTACATTTACCAAACATGAGTTTTGTGCTCTGCCACAGCAGAGGAGAGTTACAAAAAATTTCTTTAGTAATGTCTGAGCGTGAATCTGTTGTAATTGCAGGAATCTTCACAGCTATTTTTTATTACCATAAATAATTGTTCAATTGGAAATATTCAATAGGTACTCAAAAGCATTTACATCAGCAATGGTATGCAACAATTGATAACATCAGAGCTGTATTATCACAAAGATTCTGAAAAATTTTGCTTACAAAATTGCAGCGTTTACTAAAATAATAAACACTAAATAGTATATGTTTATGTTATTACATTCTAAGTGTCTCCTTGCATTATAAAATAAATGTCTTCACTATTTTATGCCTGTTATTGTTTGCTTTCTTTTGAGATACAAGGAGTGTTTGCTGATAGGATGGGGTCCAAGTGTGAATTCTAGAGCACACAAAGGGAAGATCTGCTCTTGAAACCACTCCAAAAGTTATGCTCATCCAAGCGAAGTATAATAAACCTTCACCTCAGCTGGAGGTCTCAGTGTCAGAACAAACCACTGTTCAATAACAGCTTTCAAAGACATGTTGATATTTTGCATTTGAATCCACTGAAGAAAATTACAAACTACTGATGTGCAAACAACTAACATAAAAGAATTCAAATTTGTTGAGTTTTAATTTGAACTGCATTTGGTAAAAAGACTGCATAAATGTTGGCTGACTTTGGACTAGGTTTAAATTGTCTTTTAATGATGGCCTTTATTTCAATGACAGATTAAAAGCAAGTAAAGTTATGGCTCTTTTTCATTTGAAGTTACTGTGATTACAGGAATGAGAATTTGTCTGAGTGAAGTTACTGGACTGGGTCATTTACCAAGACTGAATTTGCTTTAATTATTTATATTTTTCCCTGTGCTAGACATAGTTACTATCAACTGTTCTGACATGCAAAGATTCTGACAAACATGGGCAAAAAAGTCTCTGCTGGTGTAACACTATTAATATAGGTGTCCTAGATGTAAAAAATAGCTTTTTATTACAGATATGGTATGCTGCACGAGACACAAGTCCTTAATGTTCTATTTATACATCATGAAATGCAAGACAGCATAGGGAAGGACCAAATTTGGCCCTTAGTTTAATCTTATTAGGCATTTTAATTTTTCTTGGTTTTCATTGCAGGGCGGATTTCTCCTTTATTACCAGTGGTACTCTGGAAACTTTTTTTTTTGCTGTACTTGTATTTCATAGAATTTATTTTTTTTCTTCCAGTCAGATCTGCTTTTGTCTTATAGGGAAATAAAATTAAAAGACCAGTCTGTTATCTCATGTTTCAGTTAAGCCTAACATATATTTGCTTAGGGGTAAAAAAAGTTGAAGAAAAAAGGGAAATGTCAAAAATGAATAATAAATGGCATATAAACAGAAGCAGATTTTCTGTGATATGTTACCCCTGATAAACTTGATAATGTTTCCCAAATGTGTTGCCTTGGTTCAGATCCAAATCTACTGGTCAGATTGTATGTGCTATTTTTAATTTTACTGCTTAAAAAGCTTTACATCATCTTGTAGGAATTCCCTCCTACTGCATTGCTGTATCTAGTTATTTGTAGGTTGAAATTCATCTTAATATAGATTCATATAAAACATGTGTTACCACAGAGGCAGCAAAAAAACAGATCTGGGTGGGTAAAACAAGCTGGATTTGCAAGGAAACTCTTTTTTTCTTATTAATGAAATATGTTTTCCTTTGAGGTCACTCCACTGTTTGATACTGTAGACCCCAGGGTCCTTCCATTCAGTAAACTTTCCTTGCCCTTTAAATAGTGAAATCAGAACGTGAGAGGCGAATACAAACAACTAGAGACAGGAGGACTGGAAATGTTTAGGATCCACAAAAAGCCTCTAGAACTTGGCAGTGAAACCAAGAGGTATTGCAAAGGAATTCTGCTCTTTGGAACACTTAAAACCAGAAATTGCCTCCTATAGGTACTGCTGCACTGACTTAGTGGAGTTACTATACTCTAGATTGATAGTAATGGAGATGTTTTTAGAGAAAGAATCCGTGGAATCATTAAAATGGGGAAAAGAAAGGCATAATGCTTTCAATGGCACATAATACTGGTACAAGAAAACAACCCTCATAACTGAAACCTTTGCAGTGTTACTTGCTGCTTGGTCTGTCAGCTAGTGTTTTTTCACTGTTTTCCCATAGCAAGTAGTAAATGTGCTGCAAGTAATGTCCTTAAATACTGAATTTGTGCTTCAGTGCCCCAGCCTTAGCTAAATATTTGGAGTAGACTGTGCCTGATGAACTTCATCATAAGGTATTTGATGAGCTGGCTTAGCACAGACTGTAGTTACATGTAGGGGAAGTGAGGCAAGTGCTTGCCTTTAAAATTCAGGAATTAAAAATAAGAACCCAGTTAGAAAACGGGCCATGTCAGACCATGTCAAAGTAGTATATTTTCCTTAATACAGTGGAAGAAGTAGCAGGGGAGAACCAGCAATTTGCCTTTGTGCACTTTTAATACTACCCCACACAGACTGCACAAATTGCCTGTAAGTAGCTAAAGAAATATGGTCTAGATAAATATGTTACAAGGTGAATAAAAGCCCTTCCTTGAACACAGACACTCCAGCCGTACAACTGTATGGGGCCACAGCATGGGTGTGAGTTCTGAGTTTCTTGATGCCTGGCATGCTTCAGTTGCACCCCATACCCCAGTACCCAAGAAGGTCTGCCTACAGCTCGAGCCTTTGCTATGTGAGTTGTGACAATGCAGTTCTGAAGGCAGAGAAAGAGTAAGGATATGGGTATAGCCAAATCGTACCTGCAACGCACTGGCCAGAAACTAGACCAGTTCAATTATTAGTAGTGCTACAACATTTTTATGTAGGCACTTTGAATTGTACTCCAGGTAAATGTAGTTCAAGAAGACAGAGATGTTGTATGGGGAAAAAAATATGGTTCATCAATTTTTTTTGTATTACATTATACCTTTTGTGTAGCTAGTCTTTTAAATAAACACCAGAACATGCTCATATGCATTAAGGAAAGCATTACTTTTTATTAAATGGAATTATATAAAACTAGCCAGTTAATGAAATGCAAACGCTGCCATGCAGTCTAAAATATGAGGGATTTACATATCATCTCTCATCCCCTGCTGAAACACCATAATTGATTTAAAATACAAGAATTTATCCTGATTGAATTTTGTGAACATTAAGGCAAAATACTAACAATAACATTTTTAAAGCTTCAATGGAAATTAATGGGTAAGATATCCTTCCACTCTTTTTCACTGGGAAAGTCACCTTTTTGCCTTTGTTTAGCAGTTCTTATAACAGGAATAATTATGCAAGGCTAGATCATTTGATCAGTGGGTTAACAGGGCTTGCATGAGTACACTGGAGTCAGAGATTACATTTGTTTTTCTTCCTTATTTGAGTTCCCTTTGACTATAAGAGTGGTTTGCAAAAGCCATTAATTATAATTAATATAATCTGAGAAAGGTGAAGCGTAGCATAAGTGAATTTGGGTAAAATGTTACTCTCATTCCCTTATTCCTGCTATATAATTATTATCAGCAGATAGTCAAAATAAGTAAGAAAAGAACAAAAGAAAAAATAGTTACAGTGATGGATGTAATAACCATGGGTGCCAAGCAAGAGCTGAATTTTGTGAATGGTTCTTTATATCAGTTGTATAACTCCTTGATCTTACCCGGGGAAGGGAACACCCTTCTCTCTTTTTAGCATAAGCTGTCCAGATCAATGTTCTGTAAGCAAACTTAGACCAATATTGCACACTTTGTGCTTGCTTTTTTTTTTTTTTTTTTTAATGTATGCCTGTAGAGTAAAACCAGGGGGGTGTGATTTATGGCTGACATAATGCTGAGCCGTGGACTTCCCCACCTTGCAGTTCACTTTGCTGCCAGAAGCTGAGGGTCTCAGGATCTGTTTAGAGAAGGTCCTGGCCCCTAGCTGGGGCTGATGTAACTGTGTTTCGGCAAAGTACAAGCTGGTTTCAGAGAGAGACACTGTTCGTGTGCTGTGTCCAAGCTCTGCTAAATCTTGCAAAGAAGCCAAAGAAGGAAGCACGACAGACGCAGTAGCAGTAGAATAAAAAGACAAAAATGGGCTGTGTATTGGACTGGGGAGAGGGAAGCAGCAAAAACACAAAAAGACCTCTCTGAGTGAGTTGGAAGAAGAAACAATACAGCTTTATACAAACCATGCTCCATGGAGAATGATGTGTGTGCAGCTCATAAAAAGGGTTTCCTCACTCAGACGCCTATGTAAACATGGCTTAGAAGCCTGAGTCTCTTCTTTTGCAAATTGTTTATATTCTAGTGTAATTCCACTAGCTTTAATGACATCAGAAGGTAATTCTAGGGGAAAAAATAAGCTTTCCTTTAATCTAAATGCAGGAAAAGAAATTATCCTTCTCATAAAAGCCTAAGAAAAGAAATCTCATGTTAGATTTGCATAATGTTGCTCCGTTCATGGTGGGAAGGTAACAAAAGCAACATAGGAAACCCTATAGGCCTTGTACCCTGTTGAAGTATAAAAAGCACAGTGTATCTTTGGTGTGCGTGTCTGTGAAAACCAATTAATATAAAGCCTCGATATAAGAAAGAATGCTATCTAGGGAAGGTAACTGGGGTCTCTGCTGAGGTGAACCCCTCTATAAACTTTCCACCTGAGTAAGGATTATTTGAAGACTGAGGAAGAAGCTGAATGTTGGGTTGAGCTGCGGATGTACAGCATGAGAGACATACGCTTTCTATGCATGTTATGTAGCTTGGGATTTACACTTGTGAGGACAGATTTTTTTGTTTTGCCTCCTGCCTTGTGTGAAAAGGCAGAAACTGGAGGCTGTAGGTGAAACAATTGCAGGACACAAGGATTGCTACAGATGTCATCTGCAGTAGGCATTGGCAGCAGGCTGAGTGTCAGCTCCCTGACTTGTAGAACAGCCATCTCTCTGGTTTGCCCTGATACTTAAGCATAACCAAACTGGAGCAGCAACCCAAAATTCACATAAGTAGGATAGAGGTACAGGATCAAGATGGTGCACTCTAGGAGTCAGCATAGAAATAAACTTGTGATCTTGCAATGCACCTGCAATGGCCATTTTTATTAAGTACAGTACTTCACTCCTATCCTATTTAATCCTATTTTCAGTGGATTTGCCATTTGCCAAGATTATTTTGAATGCCATTTCTGACCTTCAGTGTATTATTCGGTGCAATTGCATGGTCCCTTTACAATGTCTGTGGCTGAAAGGGCATCATCCCCACCTGCCTCTAGATCTGTTCACGCATTTCCACCCTGTTCTTTGTTCTGAGCCATGTGTCATGTCACTTCACGGTGTACCGTATGCAGTTGAAAATTAATCCTTTCGGGTTTTTTGGTGACATTAGTTTCAACTGCTACGTCAATGATTGTGCCTGAGGGAATGATTGTGCCTGAGGGAAATGGGACCATGTTTCATGAGCAAGCTGTACTCAAGGCTTTCTGTTGCATTCTCAGTCCTTCTCACATTGGTATTGTCTGTAAAGGTACACTCTAAGTATGTTTTTCCTTTATGAGATTAACTGATGTGAATTATTTTGGATTAACCTGGAGTTTTAGGTGGTGGGGGTTTTTTTGTTGGGTTTGGGTTTTTTTTTCATTTTTATAAGCATGTTTGTCTATGCAGCCGTGCTAAGTTGATAGTCTATAAGGTCTCTAATAGACAAATGAATTTATAATAAATACTTCCCCTTGAACATCCAGGTGTTATACTAAAGAGGTAGTTCTTAAGATTTCACTCCTATCTGGAATTAATGCTCCTAATATGGACAAGTATTGGATATGCAGTTTGAGTGTCCATCAACAGGAGTTTCATAGATGTGGAGATTGTAAATTAAGAAATTGTCTGAAGCGAATTCAAGGAATTTATTCCATCCATCTTCAAGGATTCTGTGTCTAATTTTTAGGAACAACTTCTTCACATCATGTTAAACCATCTTCTGAATTGACACAAATTAGAATAGCTTTATCTAATGAGCAACTCTAATTTATCCAAGTAGATGATGTGACCTTCCTAGCATTGCATTCTGAGTCAAAATACTGGCAGTTTATACTTGAACCCTGCTTAACTACATTGTCTGTGTAGAAATACAGGCTCCTATTTTTGGTGTGGTATTGTAACACTTAAAAGAAACCCAGGAAATAATAGTAGAAGACAGGGAAGATTTCAGTGTAAGCTGAGAATAGAAGGCAATTTTTACCTAACAGAGAAGTCACAGCACCTACAGAACTGCCAGCACTAGAAGCACTGATGGCTGGGATCCCTAGCATCAGCAGGATCTTCATCAGTGCCATGAAAACAAAGCAATTTGCAGATATACAGAATCTGCAGTATGGGTTTTAATCGTACTAGTTTTGTGCAAAGTGTGGAAGATTTTGGGTGCATTAGTCTCTGAGGCCAAGTATTAGGTGCTGGAGACTTGAGGTGTGCTTACATGCTCTCAGGTCTGGTCCTTGGAGTGAAAATGGTAAAATAAGGGATGGGTACTCCACACCGAATTCCCAAACAGGAGTATCATTTCATCACCTTTGTCAGGGTGTACATCAAATTCAGACAGTTTTGTCATTCCCCCTGCCCAAGGCAGAGGGGTTGGATCTAGATAATCTTTAAGGTCCCAAATGATTTCATGATTCCATGATTACCATAAAAAAGAGCTGTAGGAGCATAATAGTGCCACTTTTTTGAAGACAGAGGATTTATCTCTTTCTGATGGAGTTTTTTATTCAATTATAAAATTAAAAAAATTAAAGTAAACAAAAAAAAAACCAAAAAACCACACAAACACACAAAAAACCCAAAATAACAACAACAAAAAGGCCGGAAGTGGATAAGAAATACGTGCAACTTCGCTGCAAGATGCAACGCATTTACCTGAGGAGACCCTGGTTTTGGAAGGATGAGAGCTGACGTGTGTGGATGTGAGCCAAGCTATGATCTTTGGCATGTGTTGTTTTCAAGCATAGACATAACCTGAGGTCATCAGATATGTATTTCTCACTTCCTTAATACCCAGTCTGCAGATTATGTTGAGGAAATGTGAGCTGCATTTTTTACTACCTCTTCTCTTGCATATGAGACCTGTGTGTGTGGTAAGGGCAGGATGGTTGTGGCTTTTTCTGCAAACAGCCCACAGCTGCATCTAAAATGAGGGCTAGTGACATGGCAGAGTTTGCCTCCATATACAGCAGGCCCTCTTGCAATAATTAAGCAATGTATTTGGATGTGTCTGCATTAGTTTTTTAATTTAGATCAGAAGAATGGAGTTTCTGAAGCAACTGTCTTGCCTGCGTGGTGGAGCTGTCTTGGAGCACATGAAGCATCTCCTTTCCCCTGATACGAAACCAGGAGGTGTGCTCCAGAAGTTCAGTTCAGAGGTCTAGCTGGTAATGAGTATTCAGTCCATGCCGCCAGAATAGATCTGACATTAAGTATAACCTCCAACATATGCATACAAAGGATATCATGTCAGCTCTTCAGGTCCATTCCTCCTGAGCCACACAACTTCTTAAATTTCACAGAGTTGTTAGGGTTGGAAGGGATCTCTTGAGATCATCTAGTCCAAGGGTTTAACATAACGGAAGAATGATCAGTTAACATTTTTGACTTCATGCTTTGGCTCTTTTTAGTGCAGATGTTATGAGTAGGAAAGGGCCAAATTCACTGTCATTTAATGCTAGTCAGAGCTTTAGTATACACTTCCTTATTGCAATGCTGTTTACCATAATCAGCAGAACACTGTTTACCATAAGCAGCAGACCAATGATGGTGGCAAAAGGTGCAGCATCTTCCCTGATTTCCTAGCAGTTATAAGAAGATGTAACTTGCATCCATATTCACCTTAAGAAAATATTTCTATCAAGCTGACCAGAGCTGCAGCATCTCAAACAGGAACTAGCAAAAATAAGAGCCTCACAGAAAATGAAACTGAAAAACCAAAATCCAGCAAAGTCCACCTTCCCTTCAACCAGCTGAACTCCTGCCTGTGAACATCAGTTAGTAAAGCACACCGGTATACAACATCTTACTTCAAAAATAATTTGTGAAAACTCATCTTCCATTTTAAATCCCTATTGTTCCAGTGCTGCATAATAAAACATAATCCAGAAGTGCCCTAAAAATTAGAATTCATAGAAAATTTTTACCAGTTCGTTGTGAGATGCTCCACTGGAGGCGGTTTCACCCAGATGAATGAGTTAGGATGCAGTATAAGATGATCATCCCAAGGTGCCAAGAGTATTTGGAGAAAAGAAAGTTCTCCAAAAAGAAAGTTCTCTGCTTTTTCCTTTGTTCATTTTCTTGTTCCTAGCTGTTGCTTGTAATAATTTCCAAGTGTGGGAGCCTGATAGGGTGAAACAATTGAGAAGTTTTTTGCTGTCAGCAGCAACCTGAACTAATTCTATTTTACTGGCATTATGCAGGATAATGTCTTGCAGAACTGTGAAGGCCTTCTTGGGAATATTTCTGACAAAACCTACTGGAAGTTGGTTTCATCACAATATAAAGATGTTTTCCAAATTCTGTGCTGTGTGTTCTCCATCAGAAATAATTAACAGAGAACTATAATCTCATTAGGCAATCTCAGTAATCCAAAATTAATATATGTGTATAGAAAATTGCTCATAGCAATGTTTTTCATTAGTGAGAACAGTAAGGAATAAGTTGAAGCCTCAACACATGGACAGGAGCTATATATAGAAAGATCAGATACTATAATTTATGGAAACATATTGTCAAGGCATTTTTAAATAAATATTGTGACACAGTTAACTCTTATCAGTTCAGATAGGCAAACATTAATGGCACGATGTTATATAATATGGTAATTTTCCTTGGAAAGCACAGTTCTCCTATGTGAATAGTTTCATTAAAATCATCAGAACCGTATGATTTTAATCATGTATCACTAATAATCAAAAAAATTAATCAAATTTAATTAAAAAATTTAAAAAATCAAAATTAATCAAGAATCATGTATGACAAACCAAGCAGGTTCTTAACTGTAATGTAAGATTTAGACTCTGCCCAGCAGTGCCTCTGTGAGTCACAGAGAAGAGAGGTATTCCCAGGATTTCTGTTCAGCTGTATTCACTCATCCAAGCCAAATTCTTTGCACTGAATCCAGCAGCTCTACACAAATGGAGGTTCTGCCTGCTAGAAATGTCAAGATCACCTGTGATTTCAAAGCAAACCTTGTGTGCTTGCAAACAGTTATGCTCCACCACCCTACACCCTTATTAAAGCTGGTCTCAGGAATGCAGAAATCACAGGTCAAGGAAGTGAGCAAGCTAAAGGGAGGTGTGGGAGGGAACCTGTAAGGTAACAGTTAAAGAAGCTTGCCTGAGTCT
The DNA here is from genome assembly GCA_009867235.2 of Psittacus erithacus. Taxonomy (NCBI): domain Eukaryota; kingdom Metazoa; phylum Chordata; class Aves; order Psittaciformes; family Psittacidae; genus Psittacus; species Psittacus erithacus. The sequence continues at coordinate 12,629 of WYDI02018500.1, forward strand.
CAAAACAATCTCTGTTAATCGCAGTAAATTACAAACTGCTTAAGGCATTTATCATTGAGATTAGAACCACTCTCACTTTCTGCAAAGTGTCACAGGAAAATTTTCATAAATACCACTAGTTTGTGTCTTTAACTGAGCAGAAAAGAGTGTTTGCGTCAACCAAATTCATCAAACAGCATGGGGGAAATGCCAGAAGTAGGGTGGGAACAGGCACGAACCTTACTGGCAATATGCTGTCATCTTTTGCAAGTTATAGAAATACAGGAATTGGGTTTGGGCTTTTTTTTGTTTGGTTTTAGGGTGTTTTTTAGATAAATCCATATGGCTTGCAGCAAGATTATTCAATGAGAAGGGTAACATTTGGTATGCAATGCCAACCAGACTTGAATTTTTTTAAGGTCTCTCTAACTTTACATCAAATACAAATTTTTGTAATTTAAAATAGAAGCGTCACTGCCTAAAATGGTTTCACTGCACTGCTTTTCAAGTGACCTGTTTGTGTGCTGACAAAATCTAAAGAAAATCTGTTCATCAGCAATAGAAGTGCTTCATGAAATTAGTCAGAACAAGTCTGTGTGTTTTGTGAGGTCAGGAAATTGACACTCTTAAGAACCAAAACAATCCAAAAGCTGACAGTCAAGCTTGCCATTGTACCTTTGAAAGCTGTAGCAGTTCACTTCAACTTTCTGTCTTGTTGCTTTTCCAGTCCATCTTCCTGTCATTTACATTAATGCTTTCTCATTAATTTCATTATTCAGCTTACTGGCATGCATTCTTTATTGCTTACCTGAAGTCTGAATTTATAAACCTGTCAGCTGCATAACACTGTAACTCAGAGGCCTCTGTATTAATCAGTTTTGCTGTGTTTTACTGAGGTATTGGGTTTTGTGTATTGACTAGTAAGGTAAGGAATGCACATCAATCAAGGTCTATCAGGAGCAAGCTCAGGCAGTTTTTAGTACTTCCCCAAGCTTCTTTTTGTCTCTGCATCACCATCTACAGGTGCAATGACTCCACCGTATGTGCACATCAAGTTTCATCCTCTCTGTGATTTATCCTGGAAGCATACCCTTCTCCCCTAAATTAGCTATGCTAAATAACTGCATTTGCAGGGAAAACACACCCTTGTGCTGATGCATGAAAAAGGCCATTGATGTGGTATGTCTACACCAGTTTTAATGACAATATAAGCATTCTAAATTTTGTACACATAACCTTCCATTAAATTAATCTCTTTTTAAAGATCACCCATTCTTCATTCAGTCCTTATTCCCCCAAAGCCCAATTAATTACACTATTATCTCTTTTATAATATTTGAACTTAATCCTTCGTGATCCTTCTCATCTCTTTATCTGAAATAAAATAGAGAGTGAAAAAAAAAAATCCATGTACATCTGCAGGGAATTTCCTGCTTTCTGGTAAGAGATCTTTTTTTTTAGCTTACAAAGTAGCACCACTGCTGTGCTACTGGAAGTATTAAAGCTGCTTTTGTTTTTCCCCTATGTTAGAAAGAATGAGTTTGAATCACATATCCAAGAGGAATTTAGATACTTCAGAGCTTCTTAGAATTTAGATGATATTGAGGAGAGTGGTTGGATCATAGAGTTGAATGTTTGTATCACTGGAGAGCTAAACAAGCTCATGAAAAGGTATGTGATGGGCATTTCCTCATGTAGAAGCAGCCAGACTGAAACCAGGTTGAATGGTTTATGTGGTTTTGGACAAGCATCATGGGCATAGACCAAAATCCTGCTCAGGCAAGACATGCGGAGAGCTGAATTCAGTGGTCCAGGAGGAATCCACCGCTCGCGCTCTGGTTCCCGTCTAAATGTCTTCCTGCAGGAGCCCCAAGGGATACACTCCATGATCATGTCGGGTGGCAGTGACGATCATGTAGCACAGAGCACCTGAAGTGATGGAGGCCCGAGCGCGGCGGGGTGATGACCACGGACCGCTCGCAGCGCCACGCAGCGCCCCGTCGGTGTCCGTCTGTCCCCTCCACACGCGCGTCCCCCAGCTTGGGCCGTAGGTGGTGCTGCAACACCGGCGGCCGCGGTCGCGCAGCGGCGCCGCACAGCCCCGCGCTCACCCCGCAGCCCTGTCCCGGGCAGCGGGCGGAGGGCGCAGAGGCCTCGCGGAGAGGGGGGTCAGGACCGGCCGGGGGCGAGGGGTGGGATAATGGGCGCAGTGTGCCGGGCCATAAACCGCGCAGTGTTGGGGAGGACGCGGGGAAGTCGTGCCGGTTTCTGCTCATCCATCACCTGTCAGGGCTCAGCTCCAGCAGCCCAAAGATGAAAGAGCTCAGCTTTGTCTATTGTCCCTCTCGCCGGTCAGTCTGGAACCGCTCCCGCGCCGGAGCCTTGATGTTAATCCCAGTGAACTGGGGGGCTGTCAAGCCAACGCGCCGGCAATTTAGTAAGAAATCATTCTGGAGCAGCGCTTCACTGAGTTATCTTCCCTATCGTGTCGCTCCGTCCCTTTGCAAGCCTCCCTAATCTTTTTCCCATCAGGAACAGGGCTCCGGGGACTCGCTCACATGCACCCGCAGCCCCACCTCCTGTGGGATCGGTGAAATTATGGGGTGTGAAAAGCAGCATATGGCTTCCTGCAAGGTTAGAAGGGGGCAGCTTTTAAGTACCTACACCTACAGCAAATAGACTCTTTCTTAGCAGGAATAGCTGAGAAATGAATGTCATGGCCTCTCTACATGGCTCATGTAGTTTCTTTATATTTGTTATTTTCCTCTTTGCATTTATTACTTTTACTAAACACTCTTATCATGCTTATTTAAGAAAAGAAAAACCCACTCTGCCCCACAGCATCTTTTTTTCCTAGGGCTTCCAATTTCCCTCTTTATCTGATGTTTAATATTAACAGCTTGGCAACTTTATCTTGGGAATCTTAATTAAAGAATAGAAATAATCTCTCAAACTTTGGAGAATCAAAGCTCAGTGTTATGGAGAAGCTGTAGTTGCATAAATGCTAACCTGTGTCTTGGTAACCAGTTCAGGGCTTTTTCTTGTTTCTTAACTTCTCAGCAGATTAAGATTTTTACCATTAGCTACATTACAGATAAATACCAACATGCTAGGTTTTTGTTACCTGTCAAGCAGATGATAAACTTGAAAATGATCTATTATGCATGTACTAGTGAAGCGTCAGGACCTGTATCTGAGCACTGAAGTTCAGTTAGATCTGAGTCTGCCGGAGGCATCTTCGATTCTGGAAGAACATCTTGTCCCAGTTGTAATTTGTACACAGGCAACCTGTTTAAGAAGCACCAAGAGTGGTGACAAGTGGTGTCCCCGAGATGTCTGTACTGGGACCACAACTGTTTAGTATCTTCATTGATGACATAGACAGTGAGATTGAGTGCATCCTCAGCAAGCTGAGTGGTGAGTTTAACACACCCGAGGGACAGGATGCCATCCAGAGGAAAATGGACAAGCTCGAGAAGAGGGCCCATTTGAACTTCATGAAGCTCAACAAGGCCAAGTGCATGGTCCTACAGCTTGCTCAGGGCAACCCCCAGTATCAATGCAGACTGGGGGATGAAGGGATTGAGAGCAGCCCTGTAGAGAACTTGGGGGTGCTGGTAGATGAGAAACTGAACATGAGCTGGCAGTGTGTGCTTGCAGCCCAGAAAGCCAACCGTATCCTGGTCTGCACCAAAAGGAGCACAGCCAGCAGGTGGAGGGAAGCGATTCTGCCCCTCTACTCTGCTCTCGTGAGACCCCACCTGCAGTGCTGCATTCAGCTCTGGGACCCCCAACATAAGAAAGGCATGGACCAATCTGAATGAATCCAGAGGAGGCCACAAAGATGATCATCTTTGAAGACAGGCTGAGAGAGTTGGGCTTGTTCAGCCTGGAGAAGAGAAGGCTCCAGGGAGACCTTATTGAGGCCTTTCAAAACGTAATGGGGCCTTATAAGAAAAACGGGGACAGACTTTTTAGTAGGGCATGTAGTGACAGGACAAGGGGTCATGGTTTTAAACTAACGGAGGGAAAATTCAGATCTAATACAAAGAAGAATTTTTATACAATGAAGGTAGTAAAACAATGAAACACTTGTCAGGCATGACCATTGCACAACCATTGCAGGGCTCCTGTGTGCTCCAAGAAACAGACACTAACAGGGGACAGAAAGTGAGGCTGCAAAAAAAGTCCTTTGGTATAAGAATGTACAAAAAGCAAATGCTATTTGCAAAAATTGTGCCTTTATATAAGGTCTTGAGCTGTTTTAAATGGAAAGGCATAAAGTCCTCAGAGGGCTAAGAGTTGTGGAAATTAAATCGTGTTTTCAATGGATATTACTCCTGCATGTCATCAATACATTATGGCAACAGGACTGTAATTTAAATGGTATGAAAAGAAGCGAATGCATTTTTTGCATTAGCCTCCCAATATTATTTCTTCACCAGTCAAAACAGAGTGATACTGTCTCTCTTACTGAGCTCCTGTTGCAATAACAATGGCAAAGGAGTTCTTGCTTAGTGATTCTATGAATTGATCTTTTTGTTGTTGTTCGCAAAATCTTCCATCTTTGCCAAACTCTACTCTTTCTGGAGCTTTTTCAGTGACTTTGGTTGGTGCAAAATTCACTTAATGGCATGCATTTTGAAATATCACCTTAGAATGCCCATTTAGAAGGTATTGGAAAATGCAGATTTTAATGGGAAACCATCAGTAAGGTTGACAGAATGCTACCGGTGCATATTCGTATATAATAAGGGAATATGTTTTTTTTTCTTTTACCTCAGGTTTTACAGAAGTAGGGAAGAATGGTCTTGCAAAGAGATTTCTACACTGCAATCTAAGTGTAAACTAACACTACCAAAGTAACCTTTTGGGATTAGTGCACAGGAGGTCTAGATGTGCAGTCATCACAGACACACATATGCCACGTGGTTGTATTTGCATGCTGCTAGCTTGAATTAAGCTCAAGATGAGATTTTATCTCTCTTGGGTGTAGAATAAGAATACTCAATTCCCTTAGAATATTGAGGACAAATTGATTAAATCAGCTGCACCATATTAAAATAGGAACAAATATAAATAACTGCAAGCCATGTTGAAGTGCCACACTTGAAGCATGTATTTCAGAGTAGGAATTTGGTAAGCAACAGTTCAGCGTGTCTCACACTGCAACACCTGATGGCCCATAGAAACCTCTCCTGACCTAGCATTTGTGTTCATAAACTTTTGCTGATTGCTTTAGCATAGCATATTTACTTGACTTCCTTAGCAAAATCATATTAAGAGTGTTCCGTGGCTTCTGCCCTGAGATGATCTAAAATACCAATTGCCTACTAGTGTTCTTATGGCTTGCCATCAACTGACTGGTATTATCTAAAAGAAAAACATTTCTTGTGGCTGCGCTATTTTCTGCAGCAGCAAAAAAAAAAAAAAACACAAAAACCCAAGAGCAACAAAAAAATCCCCAAACCCACAGTCAAAAACAAAAAACCCAAACACCTCCATAGGCCACTTTTCTCAATAACCCACAAAGGTTGTCTGTGTGCATGAACTTAAAAATGTATTATTTACAAGATAAACTGTGCCGTATACAGACTAGGGGAAGACCAGATTGAGACATCTTACTGAGATGCATCTGCACTGGTCTGCAATCCATCTCTTCATCCTCTGATATAGGGTATGGTAGCCATGTAAAGGAGTTCTGGTGAGAAGCAAGGTCTTTTGGGATGAGGTACAACCTCTTAGGGTGGGGGGAGGTTTTAGGAACAGAGCCACTGTACAGGCAAAATCAAAGTAGTGCTCAGGGTATCACTGCAGTTGTCCTCCTGACAGCTGAAAGATGTCTTTTCTGAATCAGGAGGTACTTGTTAGTACTTTTTCTATCATACTGACATTTGACATGGCATTTCAGAAGTGCATGAGCAGCTTTGATGAACCTGACTACTGATTTCACTCTATCCCCTGTGACCATAGTTTCGTAACTTACCATATGTCAGCTGAATGGCAGCAGCCGGCTCTGTGTGTGTGCTTTTAGTCTGTAGCAAATGTAGTTAAACTGAGTCACACCAGACCTCTGTGGAAAGGTAATACTTTTATGTTATCCTTGGCAGTACCAATGGGCTGCCATGAAGTATGCAGGAGCTCTGTGGTTCAGCTGATGCATAGTCACTCATTAATAGTCAATAATTTGATCATGGGGCAGAGCCCTCAGTTTTCTTTAGCTCCTTTTAAGAAGTCTTAGTGAGGGATTGTGCCTTGCAAAAAACCTTCTACCTTGGAAAGGTGTGGTTTTCCCAGGAGTTTAAGCCTGCCGTAGGTGGGGGATATTCTGCCCTTGAGACTGTTGTGAAATCACATCTATGTAAGAAAAAAAGATCCCACTGTGGTCTCTGGCTGGTGCAGTAAATCTGTAAAAATCACTCCTGCTGAGAGATGTGGATCCACATAGACCTATGCAGAATGTAAATCACATAGCTCTGAGAAAACTGCCTGGGCTCCACAGGAGAGAAACTGTAGCATGCACAGAATATGTAAGAAGGATATGCGCAGGCTCTTCCCCCACAGGTGGTTTGTGAGAGTTAACATTTGGTTTGTGAGAGATTCCACCACTGCCTTCCCCAGCTCGTAATGCCTGGAGGGGAAGATGCAAGCTGCTCCTTGCAGGATGAAAGAACAACAGAGCTGGGTGGCCCAGGCAAAAATAAGTTTTACCAAGCAAATTTTAAAACCTAGGCATTTAAACCCAGGGTGTTGTACCCCTTCTGTCAGCTAAAGTGGCTTTTTATGGATATCAGCTCACAGGGCTTGACCGAAGGTATGCTGAGAATGTTGGATAGGTCAGCTGGGTGCTGAACTGACATGTCCTAAAGGAGGTGAGACATGATCCAAGAGCAATACCAACATCAAAACATGTGTTAGGGTGTGTCAGGGCAGAAAATGATCAATACCTACTACTTCTAATAGTTCTCAGTTCTGCGCAGCAGCACTAAGCAGTCCATGAGATGTTTTACTGATGACACCATGTGCTGTGAGACCAATTCCGTGGATAAAGATTTTCAGGTTTGCTTTATGGCCTTTCCAATAAGGAGTAATCTTTTTTTCAATAAGAGATGAGTTATTGGCAATCCTTTTAAATTATAACAAATGCCTGCAATAAACCTAAGCTAATTTAGCTTTAATAGGAAGGTAATTACAAAGCCAATACATAGCTATTGATTGCTACAATTGCATTTACTGGAATTCATCATCTACCTACTGTTACATGCACAGTCTGTAAAATCTTTCAGTTCATATTTTAAAGTCTTAGAGGGAGATCTGTATCTTATTAATGTTAAAGTCACTGCTGTATACAGGAATCCATTTTCAGTTGCTTAAAATTTTTCCTATTTTCCGGGCTATTATTTTTAAACCAAACATTCAGGTGGAATTCTGTGCATGTGCATAGAAAATTTTGTCAAAAATGCCTCACCTATTTCAGAAAACTGATACATCAGTTTTAAGAAAAGTATGATTTTGTTGATGTTACAGAGGTGATTTACTTTAAGTAATCCAATTACCCACATACTATGAGGCTTTAAATTTGGCAGGGGGACTCTGTGCCTTTTACAGCACCTCAGTCCTCATCTTCCCACAGCAGCATGACATGTCACCCCATTCTTTATGCAAAGTCATTCCTTTTTCTTACTTCATTGTCTGCACTTTTACAGACCCACCAGTTCTCAGGCCAAGTTTCTTTTTTGTTTCTGAGCAGGAGGTTTGGCCAGAGACCTCCCAGAGCCCCCTCCCAGGCAGCTGGTTTGACCTCTGATTCCCCCTCGAGCCTCACTGCTGTTCACATCCTGCTCACATTTTCCTTCCAGTCTCCCACCACAAGCATTTTTTTCCTTTCCACAGAAAGCCAGTGTGAAGTTCAAACTCCCATTTCATATTTCTGAAGCTTTTTTGTTCCTGAACTTTATAGTGAATTCCTGCTCCCTACATTGGTTTTTTTGGTTTTCCTGGAATCATTTTCCTTTTCTGAAGCACATTTATCGTTGACTGGATGCTTCTGAATTCCTGTAGTAACCCACTAAAAAACTAGCTTTTTCCCTACAGGGGACCAAAAAAGATTATAGAGCCTGGAGAAACTCCTTGCAGCTTCACCCACACACCTGCACAAGGGTGAGGCTCCGTTTGCTTCCTCCAGGCTCACTCCTCCTGACCTCATTCAAAATCCTGACTCAAAGGAAACTCCCCTTGAAATCAGTGGATGTATTGACTAATTAAGAACTTCTGGACTAGAACCAAACATCTTTTTGGAAGCCTACTTAGGAATGATTATAAGTTGATTGTCTACAGTAATAAAATAGGCCTTCTTGAGTTTCTTTTCTGCTCTTGAGAAGTTGAGAGCAACTGCAGGAAAAATGTGTTGATGTTGTTTTGTGCATGGCTACTTTGTGAGTGTTCAACACTGGATGAATTTTCTTGCTAAATAAAACAGAAACAGACTGAACACTTCTTCCTCTCCCTCCCCCCCAAAAAAAAAATAAAAACAAAACAAAAAAGGCAAAAAATGAAACAAAACAAGTAACACCAAACCGAACCAAAAAACCCCTCCAAAACCAAAACATGTACCAAAATTCACAACATTCTTTCAGTGAATGTGCCTGGACTCATTTCCTTGGTGACAGGGTAGAAACACCATTACTCTACCCACCTGTAACTTAAAAGTTCTTTTGAGAGGAGTGGTAGAAAAATTATTATAAGACCCTTCATGAGATTGTAGGTCTGGTCATATGCTTCATTTCCATTACTTTTTCAGTTCTTTGAACTGTATAACAGGCCTTTGGATTTAACTTCCCAATGGGATCTGACCAAATAACACTGAAAATCTAGGGGGAATTTCAATGAGGATTGAACAGTTTATGGATATTGTGCTTTTTGTTAGATTCTTGAAATAAAATTTTATTGTGAATTCAAAAATGTCAACATAAACAGCTATATGTAAAGAATTCAATGGTAAATGTGAACAGTTTGGTATAGTTCCTATGAGCCCAGGAATTCTGTATCTAGCTCTGTGATTACTGTTCAAGAAAACTGGTTTTCCTCAGTAACAGCAAATTAACCTAGTTTGTACCTAGGCTGATGTTATAAAAACCTGACTGCTGATGTTGATAATGCCAAGCAAGCTATCTTAAGTATTTCCGCTACAATCTGAAGTGTGCAGATTGTGTGATAATTTTCAATGAACAATGTCAAAATGCTGAGAATTGTCATTTATAACTTTATCTTTTCTCTCCATGATCTGTGGAATTCATGCTGACTTCCACAGGCAGCAGTTTTCTAAAACTAAGCAAAGAATAGTAGTTTTTGTGCAACATGTTTCACATGTGGTATTCTTCCTCTGATTCCATTTCTTTCCTTGACCAAGTGGGGGTGTTCTTGGCATAACATTTCTCAAGAATAAGATCCATAAATATATAGCAATTCTCTGCTGACATCTGGGAAGAGCTGGTTTTAGTCTATGTTCCAGCTCTGACAGCAAGGAAATGGGATCACCATTTTGACTGGATCATAGAAAAGGACTTATTCTGAGGCTTCTACTGCAACAAAATCCACAAGTCTGGGCCAGTGGTTCTGAAGCAATGCATTATAATTAATATATATATTAATTATAATTACAGTGATTAAATCTGTAACTGGGGGGGAGATTTAGGGGAAAAAAGAAGTTTGAGGGCTTGAAGCTTTGTTAAAATTATAGAACAAAATAAGAATTCTGCAAATAGTATCATGTAGTCTATAAAAAGGTAGCCTTTCTTCTGAATGCAGTTTATCCTGTCTCTGTGAGCTATGGAATTGTATTAATCCTAACTTAATATTTTATGTTTTAGTACCTTTATACCTAAAAAGAGAAAGTAGTAGTTTACAATGAAACTATTAGGCAATGAAAAATTTTACAGGATGAAAAATGGCACAGGATTTCAAGTCACACAGAAAGGCTGTGCCTAAACCAGGAAATTAAGGCAGGGTAGTGCTTTCCTATTTGATTGTCACTCTTAAATTTCACTAAAAATAGGAGTTAAGTGAGTAGCTCAGAAAACTGGTCCACTTGTTCCAGTGCCAAGGAGAACTGTGTCAAGAAAATTCATTCAAATTTTGTAGACCTTTACATTAGAGCTGTGGGCTTTCTCTTGAAGGTGACTTCTGCTGCCCAAAAATGAAAATGCTACCACCTGAAACTGCTGCTCCCTGGCCATACAAGTGGGATACCCAACAACCAACAGTAATCACCATCATCATCGTAAAAAGTGAGCATTCCTCAGCGTAAGAGTTATCAGTCCATGAACATGTGATATGAAATTAATGAAGAAGATAACAGTATGGATGTAAGGGATTGCTATTTTCCTCTTACAAACAGGAGTTGTAGCTGAAGGCTCTACTGACCCTCATTAAGATGAAAGTCATATGTATTCAAGAACACTTCTGTACTCAACTTTCATCTTAGGTAAACATCATCACCTTGACAAAAGGCATGTTTCAGCTTTTATTACTTAAATCACAAGCTTCAGGAGATAACATCATACACATTTGCAGCCTGTGATGCTCCCTGCAGTGTGAGCAATATGAGATTACAATCCATTTGTGCATATGCAGGAATCTGTGCGTGTAGGTCTGCCATCATATCTACATCCCAATAATTCTGAATCACTTAACTAAATTCAACCCAGCATAGGGGTTTTGTGGGAAAAGGTAGGTGGCTAAGCAGGAAAGACAGATGTCATTAGTGATCTCATCAAGTCAGATCTTCTCAGATCACAAGGTTGCACTGTGCTCTCCACCCACTGGAGAATTTGCACAGAAGACAACTGTTATGGCTGCCCCAACCACAGAAAAAGTTTTAATTGGTACTCACACCAGAGAATCCAACTACAAGACACAAAACCATAAAACTTCATTAGCTCTGCTGCAGATGGAGATGCTTGTCTCTCCAGGAACCACTCTTTACTTTGTTTATGGCAATTTCACCAGACTTTTCATCTTTCATTTAATTTGAGCTAGTCTCTCTCCGTCACAGTTGGCCTGCTGAGCTCTGAGGAACAGATGTATGAGGTCCCTGACTGCTGCTTGGCAAAGTCAGCTTGTGCCATTTCAGTGCTAGTGCTGTGTAGTGCAATTCCTCCACATCCACTCCCTTTTCAATCTCTGAGTGCTTTGAGCTATCACAACACAGCTGTAGATCAGCAAGGGTTTCACAGACAGCCTTCCTATATTTCTATGGGGAAAAAAATGATTGCAACTCCTTTATTTGTCATCTTTTTCCCAAAGAGACCATTTCCGGCTTCCCAGAGTTGGCTAATGGAGCCAGCAAGTTGATTTTGGAACAAATGCATTTAATCCTTAAACTAACTCCAGCAGTCTGAATATGCTTGGTACAGCCTCCTTTTATCGGTAAAGTGTCTTTCCTATCTCTATAAACCCCAGATTTTCCTGTCTTTGTGAATTGCCCAGAGGATCACTCTCTATAGGGAAAGACAGACATCTCTGAAGAGAAACATTCATGCCAGTTATTTTTTAAGACAGTTTATAGGCACCCTTTGGCAGTGCCTGTATATTTTAGTGGTACAGAAGTGGTCTAGATGAGTAGATTAGATTAGATATCTAAACTTGGTCATGTTTGAAAATGTGTTACAAAATCTTATTCAGAATATACAGATTATAACCTCTCATGAACATGGGATGAAGCAGAACACAATATCCAATTGAGAAAGGAGATTAGGAAGTTAAGTGATTTTTTTATAGTAGCCCAATCCTCATTTGAAATAAACTTATATCAGCAGCCATCAAAATCAGTAAGATTATGTTAACAAAACAACAGCTAATGATGTGGATTTAAAATAACATTATTTTATTTTCACTACATAGAAAATGCTAGGGAGGCAGCTGTGCTTTTGAGAAGAGACAAGCAAATTGCTATGCTTTCTCTAAGCCTATCTTTTCTACCAGTAGGGGAAGAAATTATGACATACATGTCTTAGCATACTAGAGAGAAAAAAAAAATTCAAAAAGGTAATCTCTTTTTCGTTGGTTTAAGGCTGTTCTAACACCAGCTCAAATGGGCAGGATGCCAATGAAGTCATCCCCTTTGCACCCTGGATGGGAATTTTGCATTCTTTTTTTTGCTCAGAGTGGGCAACATGATATACTCCCGCATGACGACCATGGGCTCAAAGGCATGTTAGCTAGCCTTTCACATTTAATTTGTATTGCTCTTTATCTGTAGAAGAAGAGAAACCTTTAAGCTGTCAGCCTTTGTCCAAATTAGATGGGCTACTTTAACTTGTAGGTTCTTAAAATCCTGCAAATGCTCAGGCACTTTACATAAGTTGCACGGAAATGGAAAAAACAACTGCTAATGTTGTTTCAAAGTTGTATCTTACCCTTATGAGATCTGATCAATCCTTTGCTTCTATAGTTATGATAAAACCAATTTTATATTAACATATTCCCTGCTTATGGGAGAGGGGTTGGAATTAGATGATCTTAAGGTCCTCTCCAACCCTAAATATTCTATGATTCTATGATTCTATATAAGGCTTTTTGATTCAGATTACTTTCCTAGTTACTATAAAAATTATGGACCTCTTTATGGAGCTTCAGTATAAAATTCTGCAGTACATTACAAGTACATGACAGTACCACTCTAGATTTTGAGGTAGGTCATAGAAGAAAAGTTGTAACTTACTGAGATTGCAGGGAAATTTCTGAACACTGCCTATCCCCAAACAAGTTTGGCTGCAGATTAATATCCTTTTGCTTTTGAAAACACGCCTTGGGATATGCAAAGGCCTCGGTCACATTTTTATGTGTCACCCAAGGGCAACAGCATGGAGAGCTTTTAACACAGGGAAAGTGTCATCAGACTCTTTTGAAAGATTTTTCCCCTAGGTATAGTTCTAGAAGTCATTGTTTTAATTCATAGATCTGACAAGATTGGTGAATATAGTGAAACACTGTGTGTGATGCACTCTTTTCTCTCATAAAATACACCAGATGGAAAGATGGAACCATGGTAGCCCACCAGGAATCCTTCATGAGCTATCCAGAGAGATACCTATTGTCTTTAATTTTCTGAAAATCTAATAATAACAGAAATCCTCCATTTAACATCTTTATATGAATATCAAGAAAGAAAGCACTTCTACCGACAGATAAACAGTAGTATTTTTCTACCTCCAGTAACTACTTGTGTACCTCCCAAAATCACATGCACAGTCTTGTCAAAATGCCAGGCATTCTGTTCTGTTGCATTGCAGCGCTGGCCAAAAGCCAAGGAATCAGCAGTTCTGGTTTCCATGAGGAAAAAATTCTTCCCAGGGTTCAGATGTGATGTGATTTTAATGTGATCCAAGATGTTTCTTAGGTCAAGTGAGTCTTTTCCAGGTGGCAAAAGGAAGCATTATGAAGAGGAAGGCCTAAAACCTGGCATTGAGGGAGTTTTTTGAGGTAACTCTAGCCCTGCTCTTGGCATCTTGCCCCTCACTGCATGCAGAGAATCTGTGTTCAGTTAATGATATCCATAACTGAGGACTTCACAGAGCTGTGACAAATGCAGCTGATAGATTGATTGCTTTTCTCAGGCTTTGCTTGCTCTGTTTTTCAAGTGGAGACCAGCTGCTGGAAAATGGTATATCAACTCTTGCTGTAAGCCACAGCTCCCAGTACTGAGGTTCTACTTCAGCCTTTTTTGAGAACACCAGTTCCCCCAGACTGAAACCGTGGACACTGTACAGGGACATTTGATTCATTTTCTTTTTGTATTTTAAGCCATATCTGTTAACATCCAAATTATTCTCTGCTTCCTGCAGTGTTCCCTAAGATAAGACTGGTTCACAAATGTACGTTTGTGGTAATTAAACTGTCTTGAAAGTTGCAATGTCAGGAAATATATGGTTCTCCATTTTTTATCCCTCTTCTCTTTTTGTTCCCCTCTTGCCAGCTACTTGTCTATTTACAGAAAGACACCTCACCATTTTCTTTAGAGGCAGTGACGTGCAGAAGCAGATATTTTGAGGAAGTCCATTTGCTGGACGAAAATATCCATTACCTTTATCACCAGTAAAGACCAAAAAAGAATTAATTACAACACTTCACTTTGGAATGACTAATTGAGTTGTGAAATATACTGACATGCTGAAGTCACTGTGGTAAGCTAAATACTGGCACTCGTAGAAAGCAGGAAATGTAGATAAGATGCTGATTCACATAATTTGAAACTAGAATACATTTTTAGTTTGTGTTGATGCTCTGAGCTTGTCTAATTTGTAACAAGTATTATTAATCAAGGGTCAGGAAATTAGCTCAGAAGAGAGAGCAGCAGAAGATTCGCACCTGCTTGGTTCAACTATGAAATTAACTCTGAGTGCTAAATACACTGCATCCCATCCTACAGTCAGAGATCAGCTGTCAACTCCTTATTCAGTCTTAGAACCACTTAAATTACTCACTTGATGGGCTTTAGTGGTGCATCTATCACAGGTACTCTATCATCCTCCTCCACTTGTGCTAGCACCTTCAAATCCTGCAGGTTATGGCAAAGAACATGAGCAAGAGTGTTGCTGGGTGGCCTCACTACAGGTGTGCTCCAAGTCCTCGTCCTGCAGCTGTTCAACTGTGTCGTGTAGTACTGTACTTTGAATATCTCCACTGACCATCCCCAGGGACTGGAGCTTCATCATCTGTGCTGTTAAATTCTTAGGAAGATCCTTGGTAGGTCTTTAGCTGAGGCCAACCTCTCTATCTCAAATGCCTCAGAAATGGTTCAGAAGCTATTGTGAGGTGAATGTCCTCCACTTGGGCATTTACATTAACAGCAATGTTCTTGATGCAGGTTTTACTGTGTCATTTGATCTCACTGGCAAAGAACAATATGGCCTACGTTTCATTTACTGGTACAAGACATTGTTTCCATGTTGCAACAAGTAATTGTTCAGCATAAAATATAGAAATTAAGAAAATCTAGCCCAAGAAATTGAAATTTTATGCATAGGCTGCAAAGATAATCAAATAACATGTACTACTATGCTGTTAATTCAGATACAAAAATCTGCACATAGATATAATTATTATTCTTACTTAGCAACAAGCATGTGGTTCATTACTGAAGGAGACTTACAAGTGCCTCAGGGGATCCTCTTTTGCTCATTCTCCCTGAGCTCCAGGAAAGAAAAAGGGGTTACCTTCCTGCCCTACTGGAATCTACCCTACAGACACATCCAGATCAAAATTCAGCTTTTATTTCTAGGCCTTTTTGAAAAGCTTCTCAAGAGGAAAGTACTTTGGTCTTTGCAATGTCCTTGGGGCCTGATCCAAGCACTTTGAGAGCAAAGACAATTGCTGATTTTGCTCCAGAAGGTAAAATCTCAATGCCATTTAAATAAATGCAACTGTCCCCTTGATCCAATAAAGTTAGGATTTCAGTCCATAATATTGGAGAAATCTACCTCCCTATCTCTCAGCTTTAACTCTTTGAAGTAACAAGAGTTCAGCAACGCACTTCACGGGTAATGTACTCAATGCTTTTTTTCCCACAAAAAAAATAAAAGCACATTCTACAGGTACACTTAATTGAAATGGCTTGCTTATTGATTTTTTTTTAATATATTTTATTTAAATCCTTAAAGGGCTGCCCTTGTTTACAAAATGGAATAAACTATTAGATTCTCTGGATTCTTCCCCCTAAATTCACCTTACTGTGATCCTGGAGAATCAAGGTGTTTTACAAGGAAGTTCTCAAAGTAGATACAAGAACAAGTATACATTTTTCAGTCATATCACACACACAAACATGACATGCACTCCAATCTCATTTCCAATGGTTTACACCACATATTTTCAGTGCACCTGTTATGCAAATAAAAATTGCACTTCCAACTGAAATTTTGTCTGACCATGTCCACATTCTGTAGTAAAAGTTGGCTTGCTACTGTAAAGTCAAACACTAAAGCCTGAGGATGGTGCTGAAGAAATGCTAACACAGATCCTCACTTTTCCCTTATTTTCAATGAAGTAGAGGATGAGTTTCTGGGATGAACCATGGTACAAAAACCCATGAATGTAGATCTACTGTGGGAAAAGGAGTCTGGCCGATGAACTGGAATGAGATGGCCAGGAATTCAAACTGTAATTCCTGCAAACTCCTTAGGCAGAACCTAGTTATAAGTCTATCACAAGACAAGAATGATGTTTGCCACAGGAAAGTCAGTTTGTTTGTGTTCTCTTCCTGTAAATCTTTTTGCTAAAATCAATTTGCAGCACTTCCATTTCCTGAAAAATTACCTTCAGTAATCTCATCTGGGAATTATACCCATGTTGCTGTCAATATAGTTTATATTGTCCATAAGTGATGGCACATGTGCAGTGTGCAGAGACCCCAACAACTGCTTAGAGCCTTCACAACTGCAAAACAAAGATGTTCTGTGCTGGCCTAAGCTTGCAAGAATGAGGGAAGTGCAGGAGCCAACTGCATACTTTGGGAGTTTTCCAACTCTGGCAGGAAAACTTTTCTTTTTTCTTTTTTGGTAACAAATGGCACTAATGAGAACAAGGAATTTCAGTAATTAGCTTAAGAGGCTTAAACAAACAACCTGACTAGAACAATGAAACATGAAGATGGGAATATAGATTATTGTAAGCTTATTGTCACTGTAGACTGATAATGGTTTAGCAGGCAATCTGGCAGCACTGTAATTCATTTCATCACAAGCTTCATTCCAGAGCTGCCCATTTCTCTATCTATCTGCTCTTCAGATTTAGAAGCAAATAAGCTGTATAACAGAACTGGAAGAAAGTAAATCTGCTGGAGGAGGAGGGAAAGAAGGGGAGGGTATGAACTGACTGCACAGAAAGGGAATTCCTTGTTCAGTCAAAGAACAGCTGTAGCTTTTACAGAAAAGGGAATCAGTCCATGAGTTAATGTCTCATGAAGAAAAGTGTTCAAATCCCTGCCTGCTCTGCTGCATATTTCTTGTATGATCTTGAACAATTCACTTGAACCTCAGTTTCCAATTAGCTGAAAACTACAATGAAAGACAGAAAAAAATCTCTTGCATGAGCTTATGACATGCAAAGCTTATGACATGCTCAGATAAGGGTTAATGAGTTAATTTAAACATTTTATGAACCACTGTGATATCTTGCAAATTACGCTAATTAGCTTCAGCTGAAACCTGAAGGATGTTCAGTGGAAAGCTGCATTTATATGAAGTCTTGTGTTTTCAATAAGGTTTTTCTTTCTCTGGTGACAACTATTCAATGGTTCTTTACATGTGAAGTTTCCATACCTTTTCCAAATTGGCCCTTTTTTTGCCGTACAGTAAGTCATGCCAAACATGTTTGCAAAGAGATTTCATATTTTGAACAGTTAGTAGAGAAACTAGGAGAGACAGCTCCAATGAAGAGGGCACAACTTCATTTTATTCTTCAGGACAAAGACTGCTGTGATCATAAAAGTCAGCGTTGCTGATAAATTTTTTCAGGAACAAGTGAAGCTTCTTTTCAGGCTTTCAAGCTTCCACAGCAGCATAGCAGGATGGGTTAAGTGATGGATAAAGGTACGAGTGGTGTTGGACTGGAAACGTGCTGCTTAATGACCATTGATTGCAATTTGTCTGTATTTAAGGTGAGAGAACAGAAGGTATATCTCAAATATTAATTCTTTTTTATTTAGAGAGTACCTCAAAGTGTATTCAAAAGGGTTCAATTTACAGAGGCAAAACCAGTTTTGAAAATCTGACGGAGAGAAGGGTCTGGACAGGAAATTTGGGCTGACAATGGGGTTTGCTTTAGCATGTATTTGCTACATACCTAAACCTCCCAGTGATTCACATCCAAGTGTCTAAATTGTTTATTAAAAAAGTGCCTGGTTACATCAAGAAGCAAAGCAACATTTAGGAAAAAACCCCACAACTATATATAGTATGTAGAAAAAACTATGCATTTAACTTGGAGGTTTAAAGAAAATACTGAAAAAAGGATGTGAGAAACTAAAAATATTGAGGGAAAATGTTAGCATGATAAAATGTGAGTGTTTTTAGTATATGTTGGAAGAAAATTATGTTTTAGCATAAATTGTCCCGGTGTTGGGAGCAAATCATCAGATTCTTATTAGAAGACATAGAATAGTTAAAATTCATTAAATGGCTGGATTTCTAGAAACAAAATATAGATGATGTACTTCTACCACATAAGAACAGCAAATTTCTTTCTGGCTTGTCAAAGTCTGAGGGAGATATAAAGCAGCTTCAAGTAGAATTAAGCACTTCTGATTCAGTGGACAGTGACGCTTTGCTCACAAATTGTTCTAGGAAATTTTTAATCCTCATTTTTAACAAATCCTGGAATACCAGGAAAATTCTAGAAGACTGAAAGTGAACTTACTCCAAAGTGCCAATACTCCAAAAAGTCTGACAAGATGACTGGAGTAAGCATAGGTCAATTAGTCTGACATCTGCTCCAGAAAACAGAAAAGCTGGGAAGAGAATCAGCTAGGAAATAATTAAAGGATAGAAATAAAATTAATTCCAGACATCATGGTTTTATGAAAAGCAGATCATGTCAAAGAAATCTCACTTTATTCTTTGATGAAATTGCAAGCTTGTTTGAGTAATCTGATTTTTGTAAAATATTTGGATTTAGCAGCACAAGATGTTCTGATTTAAACATTGGCATCATATACTATTAATAAAGCAAATGTTTTATGAATTAAGAACTGGTTAAGTGATAGATCTTAAAAAGAGATTGTCTCCAGGAAATTATCGACAGCTGAACATACTTATAATGGAGTTTCATGGGGATCAGTAGCAGACCTGATACCATTCAATGACTTCACTGATTATTTTTGAAAGTAAATAATAAATCACTTATGATAACATTTGTAATTAAAATGGAAAAAC
The DNA here is from genome assembly GCA_009867235.2 of Psittacus erithacus. Lineage (NCBI taxonomy): Eukaryota > Metazoa > Chordata > Aves > Psittaciformes > Psittacidae > Psittacus > Psittacus erithacus. The sequence continues at coordinate 31,537 of WYDI02018500.1, forward strand.
AAAACAAAACCCAACAAAAATACCCCAACCCCCCAAAACCCCAACCCGAAAACTCAACCCAGACTAGGTAAAATAGTAAAGAAGAATAAGGCAATGAGGAAAGATGATCTGGATCTTTTCATAAACAGGACTCTGAAAAAGATCTAAGGATCAAAGTGAAGAAGCAACCTAATGTGAGGCCCCAGCATGGTAAAAGTGATGATAATTAGCTCTAATTGTAGCGTGCCTGCAAATGTAACTATGCAGTCCTCTGGATTTGGGCTCTTCAGTGCGCAATCAGCTCTGGTGTCTCTTATTGGGCTTCTCTACACTTACCCTTTGCTGGTTAGTATAAACTGAGACAGCTCAAATGCCTTGGATGCCTCTGCCAGCATGATGTAGTTTTGCGCTTGATCACAATCACGGTACTTTCACAGGGAGAATGTAATGGGTATTAAATAACCCTTCAATCTAGGAGGAAGGAAGTAACAAGAACCAGTGTCTGGAAGTTGAAGACATGCGCATTTGAGTTAAAAAGTATTATAGTTAGTATAGGCACATCACTGGAAGAAATTATAAAGGGAACAGCCAGCTTCAGATGTATCTCTGGCTTTGGAAGCATACAATTTCGTGAAAGGTGGGGCAGTTTCCATGGGACCTAGGTTGAAAACATCGCATAACTCTATTGTTTTAAGAACAGTGACTTGGTAGCAATTTTCGCTTATTGCTCAGAACAATGAGCTTGCTAACACTGATTTTAGTCTGGGAAAAATTGAAATCTCAGTACTCAGGGGCAGAGGAATATAGTACATACAGAGAATTTGTAAAGCAGAGAGTTCATAGGAGAAAGTACTAATAAGTCAAATTTGAAACTGCTTTCAGTCAACAAGCCTGCTGGTTGAAAAGAAAAAAAAGTCCTAGAATGGCCCATGGGTAATGCTTTTCAGACTACAGAAAAGGTATGACCTTGAGAGGTCATCTCCTATCTTAAGTCAAGATCAACTCCACTGAAAGCTGATTAAGAGAAAAATGAAATGCCAGTAATGTTAAGCTCACAGGTATATAAAATGTCCTTGCTGCAACAATGTAAATGGCTTCTAGTCCAGCTGAACTACCCCCTAACTCAGGCACCTCAAAGAAATAATAGCAGCTTCTCATACAACCTGTGAATGTGTGACCCTTCCAGAAGGATACTTAAAATTCCCCAAATATGCTGTTTTCTCAGAGACTGCAGACTACAAAAAAAGAAGGCACTGCAGCTGAATCTGTGTGTTTGTAAGCTAGTTTGTGTCAAGGATTAAAGAATGTCCTGACCCTAATTCAGCC
>WYDI02018506.1:0-15221 GCA_009867235.2 Psittacus erithacus
ACCTTGACATGCTTGTGAGGTGGGCTGATGCCAACCTTAGGAAGTTTAACCCTGCCAAGTGCAAGGTCCTACACCTGGGTTAGAGCAATCCCAGGCACAGCTCCAGGTTGGACAGAGAAGAGATTCAGAGCAGCCCTGTGCAGAAGAACCTGGGGGTGTTGGTTGATGAGAAAATGAACACGAGCCAGCAGTGTGCACTCGCAGCCCAGAAAGCCAACCATGTCCTGGGCTGCATCAAAAGGAGCGTGACCAGCAGGTGGAAGGAGGTGATCCTGCCCCTGTTCTCTGTTCTTGCAGGACCTCCCTTGGAGTCCTGGCAGTTCCAACATGATGTGCTTTGCTTCTCTCACTGTGCTGGGAGAAACAGCACAATCAGCATTTCCAAGGAAGGCTGGAAGTTTGGGTACCTGAAACATGAGTGAACCAGAAATCTCTGATTGGCTTACTGGCCTTCAGGTGCTATGGCTAATGAAATATGCTATCCATGAAAGACAGAAGTAAGAGAAACAGTATCTTGTGTAAATCCTGCAGGACTTTGCAAGCAGCCTTTTTATTTTGTCTGCAATTCCCTGGACTACACAGAATTAAAAGAAAAGGTATTGCAAGGCAATAATTCACATCCTAATGTCAGGCATTAAAATGCCTGGGCTGATTAAACGCTAAAATGCTGACTGAATTAAAAAGAATGGGTTCACAAAGTGATCTGATTGAAAATTTGCATCTTGAGACTGCAGTTCAGCTAAAATTGGTGTTATTTTGTTATTATTTCTTTGTTAGGTCTTTTATTCGCTTTGTGTTTCATGTTTCTTCCTAGACATACTACAGTTACATATTGCCACATTGAAGGACCTGGACTCTTGTCAAAGGTATGCCTGATAGCATCTGCTTCTAAGCACTAACACAAAAATCCCCTATAGAATCCCAAAGGCTTCAGAAGGAAAAAAGGTGATCCTCCAATTATTTAATAAAGCATTAAGTAGTTAGAAGAGGACATGGTACAAGACTCAGATGGGCAACAAGAGTTTCAACAGAGTTTGAAGGAAGAAGTAGAAATAATCTCACATTTTTTCCTGAGGTTATGAAGCAGTTTTACAGTTCTTATAACCACTGCTCTAGACTCAATGCTGTAACAGCAGAAGTGGCTCCTCAGCAGTGCCTGCTCAATCATGTAAGTCCCAGGTGCACTCCGTGTTGAGAATGTGAATGGCAAAGGTCACTTGATTTCATTATGTTATGAATGCTACAGAGCTTTCTGTGGTGTCTGGAAAATCCCAGTCTCAATGCCCAGTGAAATTTTAGTGAGAGATATGCACCTGTCAGGTCTGTATGTAAGTACTCTATAAAGCTGACCTGTCAAAAGTCTGTCTTTAAATACAGAGATGAAATAATTGCTGCCTGTTCTATTCCAAATAGAATAGTAAAACAGCAATAAAATCAGATAACTTGTGTTATTTCTTACTGAAGTAACATACTGAGATCCTAGCCAAGAATTAGGCACCATAAAAAGCTTGCAGAGGTACAACAAAAAAGGCTCATGGCAAGCATAAGCCACATGTCAACCCTTTTTCCATCACATACATTATTGGAAGAGGTAATTTTGTCTAGCCTAGAACCAGAATGCAGTAGTTATTACAATTTATGATAGATTTTCTTCTTAAAGTTAGTAATGTGCTTCATTGTTGGTATTTTTCTCTTTTTACTAGCTGTTATGCCCTACATATATATATATATATTTATATATATCTTTTCCAATACCTGATCTAATCTATGATGAAACAATTCCATAATATATACAATAATCTTACCAAATTCTTAAAATTTCAGCATTCTTTATAAAGATCTGACAACAGAGAGCTTTCTTTATAACAACCTCCCTACATGAAAAGTAAATTTTTAACTTCCACTGTGATGTCAACCTGAAAACTGACTTTAAATTGCCATGCTTAGAATGTCTGCAGACTTCATGGAATAAAACAAGGTTTACTGCTTTGATTTAGATTTACTATGTTGAAGAACTGAGATAAAGAAGACGAAAGCAAGAAAAAATACCTACTCTTCTTTCTTGGGTGTTACCTCCATCATTTGTGTCTTTTCTTACCAAATCCCACCAAAATCCTTGCTAAACTCTCTCTAACAATTATGGTTTTGTTCCCTTCCTGGTTAAACTGAATAAGCACTAATAGAACACAGTGAATGGATCTCTGAATTTTAATGGTTCTTTTGGAAGTTCCTAGATAATAAATAAAGTTTCAAAAGGCAAGAAAATAGTCAATACAATCAATACAGCCTATTTTTAAAAGTATAACCAAGGAGATCAGAGATAATTCAGTATAATTTCTTGTCTTGAAAAAAATACAGAAAAAGAAACCATGTATTAGAAGTCACCTAGAAGAAATTGATAAGTAATAAGATGGATTTATGTCAGATAAAACAGTGACATGATTATTTCCTCTGTATCAAGAAATAGTCCTTAGAGAGACAAGAGAGACAATAGATGGTATTTAATCTGTGTGGGTTAAGAGTTTTTACAATGTTCTAAGGATACTTGGGGAATAGAGTATTGATAACACCACTACAAGATGGTTACACAGAAACAGAACTGCTCAGAGAATATCGTTCAATATTTGAACATTTAACTGGATTAACAGTGGAGATTCTGGAGTGGCCTTTAACTAAGTCTCTAATGTACATTTTATCCGTAAATTTGTAGATTAAACAGGTAACATATATGTTTAAGTTTTCAGATAAGCGTACACAAACACATTTTGGAGGACAGTGAAAATCTGTTACAGTTCTTAAAAAAACAGACACTCACCCATCTGGGAAAAATCCTTGGACGCAAATAAGCAAAGAGGAAAGTGAGGAGGTTTAACTTGCAGTGAAAGAGATTTTGGTGAATTATTAATGAAACCTTTCAAACAGTGATGTTAGTCATCTGCTGGATAAAGAGATCAGTTTGGGATAAGGTTCTTCTATCCACTGAAGTTTTTGTGAATAAGGCCACTGTTTAGAAAAAGTTCAGTAATTAACTCTGCCTTGAGACAACCAAAGGACTAGTTGATTTTCTTCCATTTTATCAGCTCCAAGTTCTGGACATTTTTGGAACTAGAAGCTATAATTTCATTAACAATTGCATACAATGACCTCATGACTGGGATTCTTACTTAAAAGCCATACAGCATTGTTCTTGCAATACAAATCATCCTTTAAATAACAGTATTTTATCACCTTGATAGGTTCTGATTAAAATGGCAGGAAATTACCTTCCTGTGAGGACTGGATATACAACTATGACTAGATGCTTTACCCTGTATTTCAGTGCATATGACAGAAAAAAAACCCTGTAGGACTCAAATATATTTAAAGAGGCTCTCTACTGCTTGATTTTCAGCAATACTTAGGCAACATCTCCTCAGACACAAAGTGATATGTGTCCTGACTTCCAAGGACACAAATACTGCTGGATTAATATCTGTCTCTTGGGATTTGAATTTTGAATGGCTAAACACTGTCATAAACTCAGGTGGGTGAAACGGTTAGCTCTCACATTAATGATCCTCGAGTCTGGGTGATCTTAGAGGAGTGATCTTCACAGGCACCACAGAACTTCAGTCATTTACCAGCTCCTTCAGATAACTGCTACATTTAGCTGGTTTAAGGCCTCCCTTGAAATATGCAGAAGCATGTTAGATATAATGCAAGAGTGCCATCTGTCCATTGCAAAGAGAGTAGAAAATGTTATGTCTACTGGTGCAAGGCGAGCATGAAAAACACTGCAAACACTCTGGTCAAGCTTTGAGACCATACTGAGAAAACTTCTAGGAGAGCAGAATATCAAGATTATGAAAGGTGAACTGCTGTCTCACACACAGGTTTTCACTTGTAATATTTCAAGAAATTTAATTTTTTATGATTGGCAAAATTCAGAGATTCACTGTTTTGTTTCACTGAATGGATGAAGATTTAAAAGAAAAGTGTCCAAGCTAACAGAATTTAGAGCCAATCCTCCCAGATGCTGAAGTGGCAGGTTTTTAAAAATCCAGGTATCCAAGGAAACACTCAAAGCACGGAGTAGCTAGCTTATCTTAAACATCTATTTTCTATTTAAGATCAATATATGAAGCAATATTCAAAAATCTAATTGCCAAACGGAACTTTGCAATAAAATCACAATATTGAAAGAGCAAAGAATTTGCAAGCCACAAAATGAACACTAATGCAAGGAGGAATTCAACACTCATCAGTCATTGATTTTTCATCCAATTACTTAGTTTTATGGTCTTTGCTTTCCAACATGAGTTGAATTAGTTTTAGTTTAGAGTTTCAAAGGGAAAAAATGGTGCCTTTGTATTAGCCATAGAAAGTGTTCAGAATGTACTTAAAGTAATAAAGCAATATAAATGAAGAGTTCCTAAGAAAAAGATTACAAAGCATGATTGCATTTTTCCTACTCTTTATTGCTTTCAAATTAACTTAGACTTGAAGAGCCAGTGCAGATGGTGTCATAATTAAAAATGAATTATGTGTTTTCAGAAGATTCTGAGGTTTTGTTGTTGGGGTTTTTTTAAAGCTGTTTTTTACTGTGAAATCACTGGAGAAGTCCTTTCTTGAAAAATAAAACACCTGCCCAGTCTTTTGGTTCATTAATATGTGTTTTCACCCATTACTCCACAGCAGATGCTTTCCCTAGCTAATACATATTTCTGGAATCAGCACTAAGCATAACTACTGGTCAGAAAGGCAAATTTCACTTTAGATGGGGAATACCTTTTTTGTGACTTCATGAAGTAGTAAAAGTACTGAAACTAGAGAACAGTTACAGAAGCTGAGCATTTAGTGCCTTATACTCTCTGCAGCATGATTTTCTTGCTGGTAGCTTGTTTAGGAAGATTTCATTAATGTTTTTCTTCTGCTTTCTCATCATGGGATATCAAATATTACTATGTTTCTAGAATTTCTTCCCGCATGTATGTATAATTTTTAATCTAATGTGTATCTCAAGGGTAGGTATAGAAATCTCTGAAAAAAGTTAGCTATTTCTAGAACAAGCTAAATATAGCTGCATTCATAATGTTAAGAATTAAATTAATGCTTAACAATAACTCATCATGACCTTAATTTCATTGTATGTTGTAGATTAATCACTAGTTGTTGCCAGATAGTCATTGCTCTGAGAGCAAAGCTAGAGTCACTCAGCACTTCCTACTTTTTTATGTTTTTTAAATACGCGCCAATATTTTAGCATTCCTACCAAAACTGGTCTATTTTGCAGCGTAAGTGTCTCTCAGTTACCCAGTCAATATTAAGAAAATCTTGATCCTCATTAAATTTTGTGTCTTGAAGTAAAAAAGTACATGTTCATTTCCTGAATAGTCACCCATACAATTATAATTGATTTTACACTTACTAAAAAAAAAAATATTGAACTATCTAGAATGCACTAAGCAAAACCTGCATTTTAATTGACTAATGCATATTATAAATCTATGCTATAACAAAAACCTGATCTGATACTGTCTTATAATTGCTAACTGAAGTTTACCATATTTTGTGTTAACTCATGGATATGTGTAAAGAAGTTCTTTGATGATTTGTGAGCAAGTACTAGCAAAAGTTACTGGAACTGTTCATCATACTTTTAGATGTTGGAATTCCTGCTTCTACATATCTATGTTAAACGTTTATATGTGAACCATTTTCATTGTTTAATTATCTGCACTACAAAAATCACTAAATGGTCTTTTTCCATCAGCAGACTAAGGGAACAACGAGTGTGGAGAGATTGAATTGGTTGTGGAGATTGAGTGCAACATGAGGAACCTTAATTAGTTGTTAAATCTACACATTCCACCTCTTCTTTTTCTAGGAAAAAAATAAAACCCAACAAACTCAACAAAAAAAAAACAATTCAGAGCAGCTATGTTTAAAGTTTACAGTTATTTTCTTCTGCACATTGCTCTGTTTAGAAATCTATTTCTAGTGCATCTTTCTTGGGACAGGGATTCCGTATTCTAACAACAAACTAGTTTCAATTTAATAGCAGTAAACCTTGTGTACTTTTAGCCAAACAACTGTTAAAAGTACAGTCCCTTTAAATTCACATTCACTTTTCATCAGGTATGTATGGTTTGTACATACAGAAATATATGTATGAATTATAGCTGTGTGTATATATTCATAAAAATGTGACCTATCTAGATGTTCCATTAGGTTCAAATACCATTTCATTTCTATGATCTTCTATTTGCAAGTTCTGGCAGTAGGATCCTAATTATTTTACTAAAACTTCTTTTGCCTTTTTTGCCTCTGCGACATTGAGTAAATTCTCACCACGGTATTCTAAAAGTCATCTGACTACAAGCATGTGCACCACTGGAGATTTGTTTTGCGGACTAAGTGGGTGGCACAGGCTGGCTGCACTGTGATTAATTTTTTCCCTTGCTTCTGAACTTCCATTGACTTTTAGCTTTTCTCCTGCCCCCTGCCTCCCTGGGAAGGCAGTCAGCTTATGCATAACACTGTGTGACCCCAAACAGCCAGAACACACTGCAGAGAATTTAGACTTTATAGTTTCTGTAGCCTTTAAAATTCCCACCATTCCTGAAGCATGTTTTCCACCCAATCACTGGGAGAGATAAAGGTTAACTATATAAACCTGCCGCCTTGGAAAGGTCCCATTGACATTGTTCAGACCTCTAAAGAGCTCTTTGCAAATACACTGCAAGCAGCTTGAATTTTAGAATTGATCTAAGTTTAGAACCTAGCTAGATATGTGTCTAAACACTCCAATTTCTTATGTAACCTGGCCATACAGTTTTCATATTGGTTTACCTATTTGGCTGATACATACAATCTTTTATCAGAAAGTCAGATTCAAGTTCCAGTTCCACCTTTCTGTGAATACATGTGTCCTGGTACACAAACACATTAAATGTAAATGCAAAATCAGTACAAAGGTGGCTTATTCTACTATGTCTTCCCCCTGTTTCTGGTACAGGAACAAGCTACACTTGCTTAAATTTCATTAAATTGAATCAATGATAGGAGAGCTGCCCTCATTTAGTCATAATGAAGAGAAGCAATTTCAGTATTGAAACAAGTTCCAAGTCTAATGAATGTGATGCTGAAAGTGCTGGTACTGAATCCATCCTGGGATAAATGTGGCTTCACAGCATTCAACAAGTGAATGTTTTTCAAACCGTTTCCTACTACAGATAAGGTTAATGGGAATTCTGCCATCACTTTTAACAAGGCCAGAAGTTCGCCTTGGGTAAACAGGCTTTCAGAAGGAAATCTATTTACAGAGCTGTGAGCCTCCCCTTTCTGCTATTACTTTCTCTCATATCACTGCAGAGCTAAGATAAATTACCATGTATTTTAATGTAAGCTAATCAAGTGGGACTCTTTATACCTTTTATGGGCTAGGTCTTCCACTGAGATTTATACCTTTACCCTAAGAGATCTCACTGTTTACCTCATGCAGATGAGGTTTGTTCCTTTCAACGCAATCACTGACCACTTAGGTCTCATGCACCATGACCTATCTTGACCCTTGCAGGAATTTTCATGGTAGTTTAAGATACAATATGAATACCCTAAATTAAACACAGTCAAAAAGGATGAAAAAAAGATTAGGTTTTGTAGGAAGAGTTCAGAGTAGTCAGTAAATATAATTTTTTTCAGTTGTTTGGGGTTTTTTTTAAAGAAAGGGAAATGGGGTTTGTGATAAAAAGACAAAACCAAAAGGAAAAAAATTGTCTAAGAAAACTCTTTTCGATCACCAAGATGATATCCAAAGCTTTCAAAGGTTTTATTTTCAGAAGTATTTTCTGGCACTCTTGGAGGTCTCTTTTTATGTATTTTGTGCTGCTGACCTCTGGAGAGAAAAAAAAACAATCAGCTAGAAAAAACTTTTAATACTATTACTAGGGGCTGGCCAAATCCTACCCTTCCCTTCCCCCTGCCTCCGGGCCAAATTGCTTTTCAGATTTTGAAAATAAAGTTTAGAAAAACAAGATACCTATGATATATCATAAATAAGTCAGTTTCATACTTTATCTTCCTAACAGAGCTCAGAAAGGTGTCAAAACAACGGGATGGACTATTTCTGCCAAGATGTTAGCTACCCCTTTCTCCATATTCTTTATTTGAAACCTAACTACCTTTAAATGTAAGATTTTAACTTCAACTACATTTACAACACATCCACTTTTATTTTTTACCAGGTCCTGTATCTACATATATGTTAAAAAGGCAAAAAAGCTCTAAAACAAAACCCCAAAGCCCCCTCTAAACCCCCAAACCAAAGAAAAATAATCCCACCCTGTCCTATACAAATTAATGTTGGAAGTTAAAAACATAAGAAATAATTACTCAAAATAAGAAATGAACCACATTTCAGTGGCACATAAGAATTTTAGTTGTCTGCCTTCCTACAACGCGATGCGTTTCACACTTCAAGTAACTTGCTGGTCTTCTTACAGGAAGCTTTCGTTGAAGCCTGGAAACTCTGGCTTTGTGCCTGGGAACTGACATCTACATGCAGGGGAATTACTGTGGTGTAAAGCTGGGGTGGAAGCAAAAAACGGCCTTTATGTATCAACTCCAGCCTCTTATCCTTCAGCAAAAGAACCTCACAAAGCAAGCATATTGACAGCTGGAAGGTTAAACCTCCTGCTAATACAAATACTGCTCTGGTTACAGCTATCTGCAAGTCACAGAGAACTGAGGCAGTGGAATAATTAAGGAAAGAATGTATATATAGTTAGTTCTAAAGTTTCTTTTTTGATCAGTAGAATCTCAGTGTTACACATACTACTGATAAACTCTCAAATACATGTTTCAACAACCAGTGTGTGATTTCAAAAGGCAAGCAACATTCTGGTATGTATTAATATAATTGATTATGATGTTCAAGTTTTCATAGCTTCATTGAATTACTAGAATAAAAATTACCAGAACACAGTATTTTTGAGAAAGTTTCCATATTTTCAAGCTGTTGTTCCACTGGGGTAGATTAAATATGACGCTGATACATACACAGTATTAGTCTTAGCAGGTTTTCTTGAATTTCATACAATTTCACATCTTTAATAAGCCTTCACTTTCTATCAGACAATATCATAAATCATTACAAATGAAGAAAAGAGCAAAACAAACATGATCTATAAAGCCACGCTTATTAGATCTGTGTGAATTTTTCAAACTGCAATCTTCACATCTAAACCCAGGATAAGCAGTTTCAGTCTTCAATATGCCAGTACAGATAAAAAAACCCTATATCATATGACAAATCAATGTCCTTCATTTCCCTGTATTTTATATACCAATCTATTTTTTCTGTACTTGGGCCCATTCTAAATTGTTCCACATCTTCCCTTTTAATTCATAGAATCATAGAATAGTTAAGGTTGGAAAGGACCTTAAGATCATCTAGTTTTGGGACTATAGAAGTGTTCTGATGAACATTAAAAATGGTGAGGAAGTGTATTCTCTAGTTTTGTTTAGTGATAAATCTGTGTCATTTTAAATAATGCATTTTTGACCTCTTAAAAGATGAAAAATATTTTGCAGAGGGTATCCAGTGCTACATTTTTTACTAAGAAAAATATTTTGAAGAATTACTCAAAACTGAATTACAGAAAGAAATTCCAACAACCCAGCACTGAAAAATGAAAGTTAATTAAAACCAGAAACTTTTTACTTTTTCATTCTCCTTTTTGTATTTTTTTTCTCTTCACTGTCTTCTTGCTTTTGGAATCTGTATCATAACAGCTATGAAAACAGAGTAATTTTTTTTGTCTAGATGTGAACATTTTTCTATTTTATAAGTTTCAGTCTCTTGGAAAATTGCTGAGTGGAAAATGAAACAAAGACAAATTAATTCTTTTTTTTGCTGCATTATCTCCTCACACAGGGAGACATGACTGGAGAATATTTTGAGAGATGCACTTGAAAAGTTGTTGCTCATTAGTAACAGGACAGAGGCAGATGAGAGCAAAAATATTTTGTTTTTAACATTCTCAGGGAATAATAACATTTTCTAGGCAAATATACTGGCTTTGACTAATGGTTTACCTGAAAGTTTTGTAATTAAGAAAAGCTCTGCCTTTAGCGATGATAGAGATTTTCATAAAAAGCTGAGATATGATAGTAAAATTATATGTATGTGAATGACAACACTAAGTTACAGTTATATCTATACACATATAAAACTGTAAAAGTATATATATTTCTCCTCATTCAGTGAATTCATTATAGTGTTAATTTCACATTCACTAACAGTTTACTCTCTGACCTTGGCTTTGTTTGCCGTTCATTTCCTTTTGAGTCCAAAATGACCTATGGCTGTCACCTGCCCAAAAACCTTTGTGAGATTTCCATCTTCCACATGTGGCAAACACACTTATCTCCTCACAGTAAGCCACTGCAAAAGCCAGGGAACTGGACCCAAAAGCCTTGTGAATACTTACAATAATAATCCTATTAAAGTTGTCTACAATTAATAAAGATCATAGTAATTTACAGTCATAAAAAATGAGCAATAAATCCTGTTGTCTGAAAATGTTGATTCTAACAACTAAATAACACTAAAAAAATCAAATAATTCAGGGAATATATGTAGTTTGGCTCACAGGGATGTCATACTGCTTACATTCTTCTACAATATTGAATCCCATGCTAAAGGCAGCATTTTGAAGAACAATTCCTCTGATAATATTATCAGGCATGCTAGTTTATCTCTGAACTGAAAAAAATCCTTTATCATTAAATTCCTTTGATTGCCAATAAATAAATAAACACTGGAGCTTGAGTTCTACTTCAGCTTCCATGTGGTTATTTTTTGTGATTGCTCTCTCTTTAACATGAAATTGCATTAATATCATAGAATCAGGAGTGTTTTGCATAGGGTTGAATAAATTAATGATCTATTTCTGGAAGGTTTCCCTTGTACAAATATAAGACACACATCTGCTTTTAGTGAACAGTGCTACCCAAAAACTCTTCAGCATACCAAGGCCTGTTATGCTTTGCTAAGACATTGAAATCTTTTACACTGAAAGTGCTGCCTTGATGTGCTTAGCCATTTTCCCTTCCCAAATGTCCATCTTGTCTAATCTGTTAGTGTTTACTCCTTGAATCCCTCAGATATAGCTGAGGTTCAGTGGTATCGGGCACCTACACACCCTGTCAGGGTTGGATGAACAAGTAATGGGATGGAAGTTGCATCAGCTTCTCATTTTAGAAAGCACTCTAGCGTATTTGCAGATGGAAAGTCCCATTAAATGATACCGAACAGCACCCAGACAGCCTGGCTATCCAGTTATCAGCTCAACATTATAAAACTTGCACTTCCCACGTTTTAAAATATATAATGTGATGAATACTGAGAACATTTAAATGTTAATATCCTAGTTTTCCTGGTGTGGATTTAAGCACTAGATAAAAATGAGTAATTTCTTTTCTCTATAAATTGAAAGAGGTCATCTATTTCTATATGTTCTTTCACATGGCTAGCTTGCAAGTGCAAAGAAGTGCAAATATATTTGGTTAAAGACCTTATTTAAGACAGTTATTTATATTTCTATATCACTCTACAGAAAAGCCGTATAAATGTCAAGTCTGTCTGAGCAGTTTTATTAAACCACTTTTACTATGCTATTAAGCACTTTAAAAACAGATCTTTGTTAAGAATGTTTACTTACATATTTTGTTAAAGTAAAATCTTACCTCAACATCAACAGCCTGTTCTGATATCCTTTTTGAAAGCCCTTTATGCCTAAATTTGTCCTGGAAATCCTCTTGTGAATTCCAGTATCAGGATGAAAAAGTTATCAAATGTGAATAAAAAAAACCCTGAAATGTGAATAGGAAAAGGCCGGAAGTGAACCCATTAGGAGCTACTCCTTGATAGCAGTAAAGAATCTCATTATTTCCAGATATAGCTGTGCAATTAATTCACTATTTCTTCATCTGCGCTCTCTCAGCATTCCATTACCACAAGAAATACTTGATAATCTGTCATAGAAATTATTGATTGATCGAAAATTATGGAAAAAGAGACTCAGCCCAGGTGAGTGAGCAGTTGGCATTGTCTACAAAGAATACAAGCCTTGATTTGTAGGTAAACCAAAATGATGCAGGGTAAAACAATGAATGGTACTCAGAGGCTTCTGAATTCAGACCTTCTGTGGGTCAGACACCAGCCTCACACCAAGCATCTGTGCTCCACCTGCACTACCATTACTGATGCATCACCTCCACTGGCACTGGCACTGCATACATAGTGACTTCCTCCAGGCTTTCTTGCACCACCTTTGATGGGTCACTTTGGTTCAGAAGATGAATGCAATTCCAGTCTCTGAAGCTATGCTTAGGGAGCTAAGGTCCAAAACTGCACTCTAAAACACCTTTTCTAAGCAGCTGCCTAAATTTAAAAGTAAATAAAAGCCTTTCAGGACTACCAGAGCTGACCTTAGCCTTGCAAAGCAGTTTTGCAAACATACAACTGATTTTACTAGATCTGATACTACAACAATTAGCTACAATGCATTTTTAGGGAGAGAGAGAGAGAAACAAAGATTGCAGAGGTTAAAGAGATAGGTCTTGTCTTTAAAAGTCAAATACAAAAGGTATTGTAAAGGACAGAGAAAGAGAGAAAACCTCAGACCTTCTGCAGGTGACAGGAGGGTAAATTGAATCACATCTTCCCAAAATTTCCAAGGGTGGGAAGAGAGATAGGAAAGCTAATGTCTAGGAACAGTGCTTAGGTTTCTCAGGTAAGATCTGGGGAGTTCTGGTTTCCTACACACATTCTCAAGATCCTTCATTTTATTCAGTTACCAGCTAGTGATAAAGTACTTAATACCTAGGTAAGCATGTTGTCGTGGTTTAAGCCAAGCCACGCAGTCCACTCACTCACCTCCCCCCCTTCCTCCCTCAGTTCCCAGAGGGATGGGGAGGAGAACTGAAAAAAATACAACTCCCACAGGTTGAGATAAGAAAAGTTGAGTAACTAAGGTATAACACAAACCACTGCTGCTACCACCAATGATAAAAATGACAAGGGAAATAACAAGAGAAGAGAATACAATGGCTCACCACCGACCGACACCCAGCCCCACCCCAGCAGTGATCTAGCCCTACCGGGTAACTGCCCTCAGTTACATCCTGGGCATGATGTGCTGTGGTATGGAATACCTCTGGCTTGTTTGGGTCAGGTGTCCTGTCTCGGCTTCCCCTCCTCCTTGGCAGAGCATAAGACTCAGAAAGTCCTTGGTCAGAGTAAACATTCTTAAGCAGTAGCTAGAAACATCAGTATTATCAGCACTGTTCCCAGACCAAAAGTCAAAAACACAGCACTGCACCAGCTACCAAGGAGAAAAAATGACTGCTACTGCTGAACCCAGGACATATGTTCAGCTGTGTAAACATACTATGGAAAATGAGTGCCTGAGCATCACTTCTGAAGTTGTTCCTAAATACTAATTAAAGCTACTCTTCCTTCAGTAAAGGCTTTCGATGGACAGAAAAAGATACCAAAGTCAAATGATACAGGGAGCCCAAGGGATGCACCAGAGACCTGAAGGAGTGCACAAGGCTTGGGAAAACCCCTGTAATATTTTACCTTAACTCAATGGATAAGACTGGTGAAACTACTCAGCTGTAGTCTCACTGAGATTTCTGTCCTTCAACAATCACCCTCAATCTCAGCAGATTTTTTCTGTCTGGAAGCCCCATCCCTGGCAGTGTCCAAGACCAGGCTGGACAAGGTTTTGAGTGACCTGCTCTAGTGGAAAGTGTCCATGCCTGTAGCAGGAGAGTGGGAACTAGATGATCCTTTAGGTCCCTTCCAACCCATCCCATTCTGTGACTATGATTTTATTTCATTAAAGAAGAGGGAGATTGTTTGATATTAAGCACACAATATAGGCAGAAATATCAGGGTTAAATGTATTGCAATATAGAGGTCAATTGATTTCACATGTCTCTGAGATTCAACTAGTCACCCGTTGGAGGACACGAACAAGGTGCTTCAGTGCATGAAAGCCTCCATCTCCCTACTGTGTTTCAGACTTTAGTGATTTGTTTTCAAGTTTCAACAGAAATTTGTTTTCAAAAACCCAAATCTGAATTCTTCGATGTCAGTGCTGCTGCCAATATAATAGAACATAATTAATTTAGAGCTTCATGCCAAAATAATCTATGCAACTGAAGTCATCAACTTTCTCCAAATAGGAAATAGCTGAGAATTTATTTTGCCATAATGTTGCTAACAGTCTGTAGCTTTTGTTACCTTAGTGTGTAACTTAAACACTTAGGCATGAGGATGGAAAATAATGCAGCTACCTCCTTGTTCTCAGTGTTCACCTACAGCTAGCAGATGATTCCTGGCTTTTTGTATAGGACTTTCTGATTATCGATTTTTCACTCTGTGTGAGGAGCTGAATTGTAATTCAGCTCTCATTCTGCAGGCAAATTTGCAATTCATTTCACTGCAAGCCAGGAACCTGACAGTTAGATGCTGCGATGCTTAAAATAGTTATTTGGCCTGGTCCAAAAGGGCTGGTTTTGGTTTTGTTTTCTTTTAAATATTATGCAGTGTGACTTAAGGATTTTAAGTTAAACCTTTGTTTATGTGTCTGCTAAGCAAGAACGGCTTACCAAGTGCAGGCCAATATCAATCAAACCACCGTCAAATACATTTTGAGAAGCAATTACGGTGGCACTGATCAGTAAACATTACCATTTAGCCATCTTTTCATAAATAAACCCTGCCTGATAAAGCTTGCTTGGAACAGGATGTACACTGAGTTATTTAAAGACATTGCTGATAGAATCTGGATGTGTACAGTTGGGCCACCAGTGGGATTTGATAAACTGTAAAAAAGACCATATAATAATTTATTTAATTATGTATTATTTCCCCATTACCAGGATTGCAATTTAAACATATGCAAGGATAAAAAAATACAGTTACATCCTCTTAAAACAAATGGATGAGTATTTTTATGCCTTTGGCACAAGCAAAGCAGTCTACCCTGGCTGCATCTGAGCGTCACACATATAGGTAGATGTTGTGGTTTAAGGCCTGCCATGCAGCCCACTCACTCTCCCCCCCCCCACCTCGGATCCCAGAGGGATGGGAAGAGAATCGAAAGAATACAACTCCCACAGGTTGAGATAAGAACAGTCCAGTAACTAAGGTATAACACAAATCA
>WYDI02018507.1:0-21283 GCA_009867235.2 Psittacus erithacus
TGACATGGTTTAGTGTGAGGTGTCCCTGCCCATGGCAGGGGGGCTGGAACTAGATGATCTTAAGGTCCTTTCCAACCGTAACTATTCTATGATTCTATGAGACAGGGATGGGCAGCTCCCAAATGCACTGGTGCCCATCCAGCGCACTTCAGTGAGTCATAACACTTCCTGCAGGCATGTGAAACCCCATGGGGCACCGTTGGATGGGTCTGAAGGGGTCAGGAGAGCCAGACTTGCTGTTATCTAATCCCTTTTGCAAATAAGAATGAAATCAGGTGGGTATTTTTCTCAGTTTCCTCTTGCAAGGGAGCCTGGTTGCACCAATACGTCAGCTGAGTGGGAGATGGGTAGACAAAGATGGCTGCAAAGCTAGAAATTCTGTGACATAATAGTAAAGGTACACCATGGTGTTTTGTATGAGGGAAGCTTTGTGTATAGAAAGCATATATATATACTGACTACTTGCTAGGTTATGAAAAATTTCAGTAAAATAAATTATGACTGATTTAAGGTACTGGAAATGTAGGTTATAAAAGACAGGAAATGAGGCAGGCCTTTTTAGGGACCCTAGGCTTCTGTCTGTTATGGTTGGCTAAGATATGACTAGCAAGTGCGATTACTCTGCAAAAGTGTTCAGTAGTGCAAGTAAGGATCCCTTGTGCATCACAGGGTGGCTAATTGGCTGTCAGGCAGACAGTTCAGGTAATATGTGATTACTTACAAACGTGGGAATGGTAGGAAGCTGACATACCACTGTAACCAGGGATTTCAGTTTTCCCAGGAAAACAGCGATTGTTAAAAAGAATAGTCACCTGGGATTCTGATGAGCTCTGAGAAACCTGAAGCATGTCATATGACCTGGTCTGAAGTGCTTTCACATTCTTCACCAATCTTGCGGTTAGTCATGGCCACTTGTTCTATTATCTGATTGTGCTTTTAAAATTCTCTAAATATTGACCTTACATTTATCTTGTTCATGTCAATCTCTTGGATATTTTCTTTGCTCTTCTTAGATCATGAAGGAATTGAATCTATGTCCTTTTTGTAACCTTGGTTTATATTTTTAAAAATCAGGAGTGCTTTGCTGTTTTGGTCTGGCAAAGATCTCCTTGTTATTTATGAGAAACGTGAAGGACATGAGTGCTCAGGTCTTTCCTGGAACTTGCAGAACAGATATTCTGGCAGTAGGGTCTATGAAATAGATGGTTTTAGTTAGAATTCAATTTAAGAATTTTTGGAGTCCTTTTAGCACTGGTCATTACCTTGTTGAACACCGTGCCTAAATAACATTAACTGAGGTTGAAATAAAAAATGCACATTTAGAGTTATATTACCATGTCTTATTCTTACTTTCTTGAATGAATATATCTACTTTACTTGGCCTTTCATTAGAGTGTTTTGTTTGGTTTTGGTTTGTTTGGGTTTTTTTCCCCAAAAATATTTAGTCATTTTGGGGGTTTGTTGCCTTTTTTTTTAATTTTTCCATTTTTTACCTTATAAATGCAAAATCCCAAATAAATGCCTAAGTCTGACTAATATTGGGATAGTTATATTTTTTTGAAAGCCCTAATGGACTTCCCCTGCCCAGCAAAACAACAGCATACAGTATCATTACACATAGGTTGCCCTTTTCTAGTCTATTTTTTCCAGTGTCTTTTGCCTTTCTTTAAGATCTCTTCAGTTTTAAAGAATTCTTCAGAAGTTGATATATGGAGTTCTGGAAACTGAAACGAATCACTGATCCATTTTAACAAATACTATATTGTCACACATTTGCTATCTAATTTAGCCAGTAATTCTTCAACCTAGCTTTCAATATACATAATGCTGATAAGATTTAGTGGATCATATATTTGGTTCAAAAGATGCATTAAATTTGGTAGGTCCTGACTTCAATTTAACATAAGATGACTTTATCTTTATTTTATAAGGATATAAGTGATTTCCTAAAACAATATATCTGTTTTTGAAAAAATCCACTATGGAAAAGGGAAAAAAATAATTTATTTTAAGGAATGAAACATTCATTCTGGGAATTTGAATACAGAAATGAGCCACATTTATATTTTATTTTCATAGCAAAGCAATTTACTGTGCATGCCTTCACATTTCATATACTGAAGGTAATATTTTGATCACGATAACTTCGCTGCATGTATTGCTGAATTCTGAATGGGAAAGCACTTTGCACTGAAGAATAGAAAAATCAATTTAGCAGAAGGTGATCTCATTAAACTCTATTTATCCGAGATTACAACAATTTAGAAGAAGATTGAGAGTGAAGGTAATTGTTCTTTTATTAATCCAAATAGCTTTTAAAATGAAATCTACTGATTAGGAAGCTCTGCTTGACTTCTAAGTTGAATGTCCCAACATATATTCCATGGTCCTGGGAGATCCAACTCTTTATTCCAGGAGGCTGTGATTTCAGTGATGCATTCTGATAGTTCACAAGCAACTATGGCCATACCTCACTGAAGTCACAGAAGCAAGATCAAGTAACATGTTAACATGATCTGTTAGTATAGTTTAGTATTAATCTGCTATAGAAATGTTAAGCATATATATGCTCTCTTGCTAACTTTTTTAGGGATGTAGTTTTCTGGGTTTAGTTTGAAAAATTAGTACAATGATTTGAAGATACAGTGCAGTCCTTGTGCACTCAAGTTCCATTGCTGACCCTTATGGATGCTAAGCCCCTATCTCATATTCTTTTGCATGTAAAGATTAATATTTCCTTCTAAATGCCAGAAGAAAAGAGAGAAAGGTCAACTATTGCCAGGACGTCCAGACTTTCACATTACACCTCAAGTGTCAATGTCCTCAAAAATGTCTTTGGATTTGAATCAGAGTTCTCTCCTTTCCCATTCCCTTAGTGCTCCCCCTCCCCAATTTCAAATCCATGACACTTCAGTTTGAATCTTTCTTTAGTTACTGCATTGGTAAGACTGACAGGTTAAAACATACTGGGCATAACAATTAAAATGTTAATAAAATTCAGCTGAAGAAGTGATGGGTATGTTTTCGACTTGCAACTACAAATGTTAGCTGAGTCTGTAAATGTTCAGTTGCATCTGAAATTTTTCTCTCAACTGCAGTGAATTGAATAATATAGCTGCTGAAGCAGGGTTATGCAGCCTCTATAGGCTTTTATTCATTAAACTTGATAAAACTCTGATAAAAAACCCTCTTACTGCCATGTAGACTCTCACATAAAATTCAGACATTTAAGTAAAGAATTTCAAAGAAAGCAGAAGTCCTTATTTAGTAATTAACCTAAACGTTTCCTGATGTTGTAGGGAAGAATGGTAGACAGAGGATCCAAGAATAACCAGAAGAGGATGGTTTATGGGTGTAAGCCAAAAATATGCAAGGATCTCTGAATTGTGCAGACCCATGATTTCTGTGTCCCAGATCCCACTCCACCTTGAATTGTGACCTGTCCCTGCACACTGCTTCTTTGCAGGCCCAACTGTATTCAGCTGTATCCCAATCTGGAGGTGCATAACCTTTTAGGAAGCGGAACTTGCGTATTTACTGAAGGTGTTCTGGTTACTTTGATCTTTCTCATGCATTTTTCTTTTGAGGTTGGCAGAGAAAATTTATGACAAACTAAGTTCTTGTATTACATCATCTGAGTATCCACATGGTGGTTTAGTAAGTGAAATGTAGAATAAATGGGGAGAAGACTTAAAAGGACTGGTAAAATGGAATATTAATTTAGAGGTATATTTTGGGGATTATTTTTTTTTTTTTGAGGTCTTATACTGAAAAATATGCTTGCCTTGCAAATAGATGTGTAATCTTTTACATAAGGCACCAGTGTTAGGAAAGTTTCTTTTTGGTATATAAGGCCATGTCACTGTTGTTTAAGGCTGTACAAAAGATCAATGATTATGACTCATATAGCTATTGTGCTATGTATTTGCTGCCAAAGTAGTACTTCAGTAATATTTTAGATCAAGGATGAAATTCCATTAATGTTAGTCAATAGAATAGTGGGTCCAGCCCCCAGGTATAGCAAAAGAGGCTCTGAGGAAAGAAATCATCTTGTATTTTAATTAATTTTTAGTTTTTCAAATTTTAATGACATTTGGCTTTGAAAGGTTGAATGGAAAGGTCTTCATGAATGAAATTGTTTCTGAATAATTCTAACTGTAAAGTTCACAATGATTAAAACTTGAACAGATGACCAGGCACATTAATATTTTCAATCCATTCTCTCTCTCTGCTTACCAGAACTAGGTGGAGGTCTTTGTGCTGCTTCAGTAATCTACTTTCACATAGGTGATCTCAAAAGAGGTAAACTTTCTTATGTCTTAATCATATTTTTTGCAGTTATGGTTTTTATTTTTTTAATTTTTTTGGCACAAGGTGTGGAGAAAAATGAAGCTTTGAGATAAATTTGTAGGAGAGAAAAGTTTATTGGCTTTACTTCATTTGGTATTACAGAGTATGCCTTAGAACAGCAATGTTTTTAAATTATGTTGGGCAAGAGGAAGAGCTGAGCAAACAATTTAGGTTTCTTCAGAATGGGTCAATAGTTATTGTGGCTTCATATAAACATTCTGATTTCTAGAGAATTGATAATAAAAGGAAATGTGATGTTTCATGTTGTGTGGTAGGACATATGCTGCTGTGTGTGGTAGAATGGTTACTAAAGGCATTTAGTTGGTTGAAAAGAGCTAGACTGGGAGAGTCTCCTTTACACATTTTTTGAAAATAAAATTCTAAGATACCTACATATCCCTGGCTGTGCTAAACAAGCTGTTTATAGTTAAAAATTTCTCCTTCCTATAACAAAATGCTTGGTAAGACTCATGCTTGGAGATTTAAAGTAGCTAAATGACTGTCACTGTGGGAGATTTCTCTATTAATAGGGTAGGCTATCCTAACTTCTGATACTGTTCACAGTGTGGCAAAGTATAATAATATTTGTTGAACTGTAAATCTTCAGTTCTAATTTCTTAAGAGTTCAATTTGTTAGAGAGTACATAAACAGAGGCATTGACTCAAAAAAATGGAGCAAAACTGCAGTATCTCTATATTTGGGTTCTGAAAGGAAGATTATTTGCACCTCTGAATATTGATACTCCCAGTGTCACAAGGTTCTGTGTGTACATGTTTCTGAAGAACTTTAATTTAGGTCTTTAATCCTGAACTTGTTTCTTTATGGAAGACTACTCTGAGTATACTTATGGCATAGATACAAACCATCTATACATCTGATGGAATCAGCTGTCACATCCTTGGATAGTGATTATTTTCATCATCTCAAACAACCCTTAGGAAAGCTTCAGAAGTTATGCTTTGAAAAGTCAAACAGCTTCTCAGAGCTGCTATTACAATCTCTGATGGCTTCATTTTTGCTTCAGAGTGCCTTTGCTTTGCCTTTTCCTCCCCTTGTCAGCCATATCTGTTATACCGGATGTGGTATTTCTCCCATGCTGGACTTTTCCTCTTTGTGTGACATGTTGCTAGCACCACTCTCTCTCAGATGTATCTGTGTTGTGGTACCTGTTCTGTTGTGATGTTTTCCCTCCATACTGCTTGTTATTTTATATTTTCTTTTCCAAAGATGCATATATCTTTAGACTGATACCACCACCCAAGCCTCCAGTTCTCCCTCCCTCCATGATATTTACAGCCCTGTACTTTTTTGTATATTTTGTATTTATGCTGAGGAGTGTTGGGGACTGACAAATATAGATAATTGTGCCTCAGCACTTGGAAGCTAAACAGAAAAGTAAAGTAGATTCATTCCACTGTTGAGAAGACTGGAGGGATGCAACAATTCCTCTATCTCCCGATACAGCTGAAAAAAAGAGTGACATAGGGTTTTGAAGGCCTAAGCTCCCCTAAACGTAAATCGTCAAAGAGCAGCAAAAGGTGGCATGCTATGGCATGTTCATTCAATTGACGAGTCAATGCTCCAGGCTGTGGTATTACCTATGTTATCAGTGCTATACACAGGAGAGAGTTTCAGTTATTTCTTTGGAAGTTATAGCTCTTTCTAGACGTAAATGTATTTCTTCACTTATTGCTAGTCATATCCCATAAATGAGGAAAGGCAGAGAGGTTTTTGGCAGTGAGAAAGAAACTTTTCTTTTACCTATTAATTTTTATTTTTGGAAAGAAGCCGCTGGATCCAGCTGACCTGCACAGCATTTAATATTTACCAGCAATTTTTATTTTTTTTCATGACATACAGTATTTTCATGCTGCTTTTCCTTCTCCAGCAGGTTCTGAAATTTGCAGCCAATCCTGTTGTTTTCTCTTTTTTTTTTTTATCCTTTAACGTTTGCAATTATGAGTCAACCTGATACTTTTATTTCCAAAGTGATTGCTAGAGCTAATACCATTTTGGGATTGATCTGCAACTCTGCAGAAGGCAGCATTGCCATGATGTCATTGTTGCATTTTTCTGCAATGGCCAGAGAGTATTCTTACCTCTGCTCCCCCATTAAAAACAATCAGACAAACAAAACTCAAACAAAAGAGATGAACTGAAGTCTCTTGAAAGAACAACTAAGATTAACTTCTTTATTAGGAGACATTTAAATTAGATATTAGGAAAAAATTCTTCACTATGAGGGGGGTGAGACACTGGAACTGATTGCACAGAAAACCTGTGTCTTCCCCATCCCTGGCCGTGTTCAAGACCAGCTTGGATGGAGCTTTGAGCAACCTGGTCTTGTGCAACGTGTCCCTGCCCATGGCAGGGGGTGTAGAACTAAGTGATCTTTAAGGTCTCTTCCAACCCAGACCATTCTATGATTCTAAAAGTATTAGTTTAAATATTCCAGACAAGGAAAGCATTTTGTAAATAGTAGTAAATTGCTCTTATGTGTATTAAGAAAAACATGAAAAAGTCAGTGCAGAGGAAGTCAGGACTTCAGGGTAATGGAAGTCAGGGTAATGTGCAGGACTCTTGTCAACGTTATAACAGCTACAGAATGCTCTGCAGCAGCTCAAGGCATTGTGTTGATGTCCATAGCATCATTCCATAGAGGATGAAAACAAGATAGATAACTTGAGTCATAAAACTTAAATATCAAGCTTGTCCATCCTATGAATAGTCAGGGACTTCCCATGCCCTGATCTAATTTTCAAGGGGTTGGCCAAATTCCAGGCCCTTTGCCATTGAGCACCGACTTATTCATTGCTATTTGATAACTGGTAGGAGTGCAGTAGGGAGCACCGTTAGAGCAAGGCTTTTCTGGGTTATAATAATACTTTGGAGGTAAAAACAGTGTGGTGAATTTATAAAGAATTGCAGATTAATTTCTTAGAGACATACCGGAAAAAGAAGTACTCTGCTACTGGACCTGCTCATAGCAAAATCCCTCTTTGCTAACATTGCTACTTCAACACTGTCATTTTCAAGAATCACATGGGGAACTCCAGGGTAGTTTTGATGAAGAAGTTATCTTTTCAATGATTGGAATTAAGAAGTTTCTTACAGAGTCTCTTGCTGCTCAGCTAGTCATTGTTTCAATAACAAGAGGTTACCCTGCAGCGATATTATCAAACTTTTGTGCTTCCTATGGTGTACTCGGAGGTCAGCTGCACTGAGAATACAGAAGTCTGTTTGACAGAATAAAAAGGAAACTGCAACCTTATAAATCATCATGAAAGTGGCAAAAATTGATATCTTAAGAAAATGGAATCCCATTTCAGGTTTTTTGTTCTGATAGGAGGATAAAGAAAAAGATTGTATTTCTGGACATCTTTGTAAAAAGAGAGTAGTAAAGGTTCTGCAGAATTTACAGTCACATAAAGTAGTGTTGATTTTGGCTGTAATTGCCACAATGTTAAGTTTAAAGGAAAACTTTCTGCATTTCTCTTCACATTTTGAAAAATTATTTTCACCTGTGCTGCAATTCTGAGATGATTTTTGACAAAAAAAACCTATGCAGCTTTAAATGCAAGGACAGAGATGTTGATCAAAGCCTTATTTTCAAATATTGTAGTCCATATTCACGAAGAAAATAGTTGTGTTATACATCTAAATAACCTGATAATTTTTCTCCCAGCGCCTTTCCTTCCTCCAATTTGCCTCCTACCAGTTATTTATCATGGAAACTGCTGTCACAAAAATATTGCATTTTATTTTTAAATAATTGCAGATTTCTTCTCCATATATTTTTTCTTTCCATGAAGTAATTATCTACATTATTATTATTTGTTGCAATAAACAATAACATATATTTGACAAAATCATCATCTCAAATGCATTACTGCAATTTAATATTTCATACTTTTCTCTATAACAGAGAATCTTTTAAAGATACAAAGATACAAAATTATTTGGAATCACCACACAGAATATTTCAGGCTTAAAATAAACAATATTTAGAATTTTAAAAATGAAGCTGATGCTGAAAACAGATTATAAGTATTTCTAAGTGATTAGTCTATGTGTGTACAGTATTTTGAAAATGAAATGCTATATCCTTGCCTGATTTAGAGTGTCCTTGGAATTATTAGGTTCAGTCTAAAGAAATATGAAAACACAGGGATGATCATTTTAATATCTGATGCCCCTCTTACCCTTTTGATTCTTCCTGCTCCTCATTCCTCTTACAAAATATTTTTTTGCAAGAAAAAAGAAAATGCTGGGTCATCTAGCCCTCTCCAGCAGATAAGGATTCATTTAGTGTACTGTCTGTCTGTATGCGCTGCCATTTCTCTCTAGTGCATTTGTTTTTTCTGTTGCAGTGGGATTTAGGAATCCCTCTGTTCTTCATAGTTTCAATGAATTCGAAGCTGGAAAAATAATCTAGGTTAGTTCAACATCCAATTCTGATTTGAAGATTTCAGATTATGGAAAATCGAGCACCACTTGGTGGGTTTTATCTTGCAAAAGGTACCGTCAGTGTTAAGAAATGCACTTCATCTTAATTCTGCATTAGGTGTTAATGTATCTCTCTGATTAAAAAGCCAAGTACTATTTGAAATCTTTACATGTAGGCACATACAGACTGTGATTCGTTGCACAAACCTTCTTTTCTTATTATAGAAGATTTTATCCCTTGTTGTAAGTAGGGAAATGAGAAGCTGGTAACTGACACAATTTTACTGAAACTTTGTTGGGAGTAACACAGTAAGTGTTCTTCATTTGCAAGCAAGCAAGCAATTCAATGTTATATTGATTTCTTTAGAGATTGTCTGTATTTGGTGAGGTGGTTCTAAAAGGATTGACCTTACCATTCTCTTTGGATTTTTCTTTATCATTTGCAGTATTGTAGGTTTAAAAAACTCACACAAACCAACCCTCAAACACCCCCCACCAATCCCATTTAATGTCTTTATATACTGTTTCATCTTATTTACAGATCTGATTTTATCTTACTTCTTCTTTGACTGGATAATCCAGATTCCTTTGTCCCTTCTTTTTGAAGGAGTGGTGAAAGAAATTCTTTCCTCATAGTGTTTTCAGATGGTGACCAAACTTTTCTTTTTGGCCCTTTCTGAATATGAGTGGTGATAAGGCAACATCTCTCAACTGCAATATTGTCTGTTTTACTGACTTCTTGGAAATTAACAATGCCAATCTCTCATTTTAAGACTAATGATACCCTTCATATTGAGCAGTATTAACAGGAAGCAAGGGAAAACACATTCTGCAGGTATATAATCAAACAGCTTTTAATTGCCATCTGTATGAATTTTGTGTAAATAGCATATACATGTTCTTCTAAACAGTCAAGACTTTGAGTTTATTTCCTTCTACAACTTCTGGTTTAGTTCAGCTTTTCTCAACATAAGCAAGTAATTCTAGCATTCTCATAGTGAAGTATATTGGCCTTCTCTGGCCTTAAGGCAGATTTTCCAGGTGTCAAATTATGCTTTAATTGACTTCACAATATTTTCCATTTTTAGTATGCTTTTAAAAGTGCAAATGACAGACTAAACATAGTGTTCTAGCATTGGTGGCATCAGTTTTTGAGTACGGAAATAATGAAAACATCTACTTCTTTTCAATTTTTTTTTTACTTTTCGAAGAATGAAATACGTTCATTTAGCAATAGCTTTGTACTGGGAGTTCAGTTTCTTACCCACCTACAGTTGCAGAATCACTTTTTCTAGTGTCCCATCCTATAAATATGACCTGCATTCCCTGTGCCTAGATTTATGACTTTGCATTTGTCCTTATTAAAATTTATCTTGTACAAATGAAGCCACCTAGCCAATCGAGACAGATAATTCCATAGAACATTTGCCTTATTACTTGCCACTCCACCAATTTTTGCATGCTCTTCAAGTTTTACCAGCAATCACTTCACATTTTCTTCCAGATCATTGAAAATGATACTTAAGACAGATACTGGCTAGTACATTTTAGAAATACTGTGATTAGACAGGCATTCCTCTTTTATAGCTGAAGAGAAATGTAGAATGTATTTATAGCAGCTATAGCTAATAACTAATTAATAATTTTTAAACCAAACTTTAATCATTTAAATGCCATTTAAATTATTGTATTTAATACTATACACCCTTCACTCCAAGAAATTAGCAAATTCTTTACAGTCATGTAAGTACAGTATATTAACCAATTTTCTTCTTTCAAGAAAAACTCTTAATCTTGCAGCCAGAGTGCTCAAAGTACAATCTTCCATTTCCATAAAATCAATTTAATTTTCGGGTAAGATAAGAAATCCACATTTCACAATCCTTTTCTCTAATAGTAGGATATAAGCTTCAAAATGATATTTAAATTTTAAAACAGTAGTTCATTCTACACTTGCAGAAGATTACCACACTGTGATGTCCTTGCTGGACCACAAAGAATGAAATTTGAAGCTAGCAAATGGTGTCAGTTATTTTGATCATGGAAATGGTGATGCCTCTGTCTCCTTGTTGGTCTGTTGCTGTTGAAGCAGCTCCGAAACAGAGTGAGCTAATATAAGTGAGAGCTGCTTTAATCCTTTTTCTCTCCCACTGCGCAGAACTGCATGTTTTGCATCAATATCAGTGTTCACCTGGATTTGTGGTAAGCAGGCTTGGGGATTTAAACTGGCTTGGAACTATGAGAGTGATGACGACCCAAGATGCAGGAACCCTGCAAGCTCGGCTGTGCAATAGGAGTGTGAGAACATTGTCTGATGCTGAGGAAGGTCAGCATCAGTGTTAAACTTGCAAATCTTTTTAGGTCTATTGTGCTTCCCCATTTTGTAAACTGAAGTCGTCTGATTTTGCAAGTCAGTCTGGCAGGATCTTTGTGTTTATCTAGCTCTGTTTTCGGCTGGAATCAATGGGACTTACCTTCCTGCTAATGATGGATTAGTAGAGGAAAGTGTTGTTTACTCAACTGCAATTTTTTTTTTATGGAGCTACTGCTCATGAAATAGTTAAAATGTGTTAGCAGCTGTAAGGGCTATCACTCTTTATCATACTGCACATTAATTTTTCCATGCATGCACCATCTTGATGCTGATTTTCTTTTTTATTTGTAACTAACAAAACTAAGTTATGTGAGTAAACATAGAAATTACGCAAAGAAGGGTGATGTAGGGGCATTTAAGAAGTGAAGTGACTTTATCACAGATATTTTTTTCCTACAGGTAAATGATTGGGAATTAAATACATGATGTTGTTTTCCATAAAAACATATTCTATAAAAAGAGTGGTTCAATCTGATTAAGCAGTTTTCAGATGCTGTGGGCCACATAATTATCTGTATATATACCATACCTCAAGCTGTAACATGCAGGTAAGTCTCCCCTCAGTAATTTTCACTCCATTATCTCTTTAGAAATCTAAATGCATTGGCTCTGCAAACTGAAGTATTTGCTTAATTTCTGTGGTTGTACCTTGAGTCACTTCTAGTCAGCTTTCAGTTTCAACACTTTCTGAAATTCCTCTCAGCAAGCCAAATCTTGGAAATGTTTGGAATATCTTCCAATCTTTGTTCTCCTTGATATCTTTTTTTGCCACTAACACTTTCAACTCAATTTTTCCATTGAAAGTAGTATCTTTTGCAGGGTTTGGTGAAACATTCTTCTACTTTTCTGCTCCCTTCTCTGCTTAATTATACTATCACTTTCAGTACATTATTTTTCTATTTTCTATCTCTACCTAAAGGGCTTTCCCTCAGCACTCAACCTACTACCATTTTAATATAGTGACATTTCAGACCCATCTCTTGCAACTATCAGTCTTGGTTCTTATCACCCATTTTGGTACTCCTCCTCTTTCCAGCTTTACTAATCCCAGAGTGTGTACCTCTCCAGATCATTAAATTGCCCACTATACCCTTTCAGTCCTTTTACTGTCTCTTTCCTTCTTCTTAAATTACATTGTTTCTATTAATTATCTTTGAGTTTCTTCCTTGGCCTTACCTTTGTCCTATGTATTTTCACCTCTGCTAAATCATCACTACCCTCTAAGCCTCTCTAATGAAAACAAAGATAAGTGCTATATTTATGCCTCTCCTATGCTTGACAAGATCATATCTTTCTTGAGACAAGCTATATAGGAAACTGCACCCTTTTGCACATCCCTTCTAAAGCTGGTGTCAAATTAATTGTCTCATGAAAATAATTAATTCATAATGTTCAGGGAAAAGGCAGTTGAGGATAGCTGCATTTTCTTCCTTTTCCCTCTTATTTACTGTTGCTTGTCTCTGATCATAAGTGCTTTAAATTTGGGATTGCACACAAGTTTGGGAAGTAACTAGCCCAGGATGCAGAGAATAGTTTTAACTAAAGATTCTCTTGACTTACAAAGAGCAAAACCCACCATTGTAATAAAAGATGTAAAATATTGCTACTTGCTGTATTTAGCATACCCAGCCAAATAACTGTTAGCTGCTGCCATCTCTTAACAGGGCATTGTTATGGTGATTTTTATTGAAAAACTTGAAAACTCACATGATTCTCCTGATATAGAATCCAAATAGGTGTGTAGAAGCCAACAAGGTCTTAAACTGTACATATTACTCAGCACCTTTAAGTTACCAAGCAGAAGACAGGATTGTTTCTGACTGTTAATTTTTTTTGCATATGGGCACCAAAGAAGGGGTAAAGGAAGGAATATGGCCCCTTCAAAAAGATCAAGTCAACAGGAGAACTAAAAGTCTCTCTTACTGCATCTTGAACAGAGGATTAGTGGAGGCGGAAGTCACAAGATTCAAAGAAGCTGCAACAAATTAAGGCAAAGCCTGTTCAGAAAGGTCTCAGATGATACACATTGTCATAGAAATGGTTAAAAGTTACATCCCTTGCTTACTTTACCTTCCCTCACGCATGGCCATTAAATAATTATTAACAAAAATTCAGATGGATAGGGGCAGTTCAGACATAACTTGTGCACATTAACCTACTGCATTTGTGCTGTGGAAAGATGTGGTCAATTTGCTTGTAGAAACATATGCCACCATGCAAAGCATTACAAAGTGGCTTTTGTGAGGGTGCAGTGAAGGCCACGAACTCCTAAAAGAGAAGATCCAGGAGCTATCTGTGGAACTACAAGAATGCCCCATCCCTCCACCCCAGGCCAGAAAACCATGCTGTGAGGGTGTCCTCCCACAGGGTTGCACTTGGGGTACTCATTTGTGAGGTGAGGTGGCCGTGACAGGAGTGTACGTGTTATCTGCTGGTCCCTGGACAAAGGCCCAGGAAATCACTGCAGGGCTACATCAGAATGTACAGTGTTGAGAACTTAAGTTAGGTGGATGAGATGTTGGGCATGTTTTATCAAAGACACTTTATTTTCAGGAGAGTGACAGAGAAGGGAGAATTTTGGTATCATTTGGCACTAAAAAGGGAAGTTATTAGTGTCCTTAACTGAAGCTAGAAATTCTGTGACACTGAATGCATTGATACACATTACCCATTTCTTTTTTGAAACTGTCTTAAAATACCTTTCTCCCTTTGTTTTTAGACCAGCTGCTATCCTTCTCAAGTCTGATCTGTTCCAGCACAGAAACTGATTCTCTCTGCAGCTCCTTCCTACTGGTTCTAATAGGAACTGGCTTAGTTATAAAAAACCTTTAGGATATTTTCACCTACTGATAAGAGTAGTTGAGGCCTTGTGAATTCTTGCAAATGCACCCCTCTTTTGTGGTATTACAGCCTGCAGCAGACAGGCTCAGAATTTAGATGAAAAAAGGACTCTCTAAAATACTGTTTAATTGTTACAATAATTCACCTCTGCTGAACCTATGTACAGATATGTGTATAAAATTATTGTATATTAACATTTTCTTCACTAAAGCTCTAGTAATTTTACCTACATGACCATTACAAAATGTACCAATACAGTGATCCTTGTTAGATCAGGGACCTACACTGTATGCTCTCCAGATAAGACAGGGACCTCTGTACTTCATATCTGTGAGCTACAAACCATGCTGTGGGTGTCACAGAATAATAAGTAGCAGTAACATATTTAAAATATAATTATAAGTATTTGATGAAATCCATCCATGGCATAATGGGGCAGCTGTATTATTAGGCTGTCCTTAGGAAATTGAATTACTCTAATAAATGGAAATGACTGTTATTTAAATGGAAGACTATTTGCATAAAATAGGCCAGTGCTAAGTGACCAGCTGTTAAATAGGTGTAAAATCTAATCTCAGAGCTCTGGGTCAAGGATGAATGGGTTCTTGCCAAAGATTTTCATATCTGGGCACTTAGCCTATATATAAAAATCCTGCAGCCAGAAGAAGCTTCATGATCTGAGAACTGCAGGTCAATTTATTATTTTTCCTTTTTCATATTTTTTATTTAAGAACAGCTAGTGATTGTCATTCAACAAAGTAATTGATTTCTCTTAAATGAAAATAAAGAACAAAAAGGCAGATGATGCAGATTCATAACAGAAATTAAGGGAAATGCCACTGTTGGACATGTGGCCTTTCTGAGATAACTATGAGGAAAAGAATCTCTGAACAACAGAAAAGGGAAAAAATCTGAAATGTCTATTTTCATGAAGTCATACTTTCTTCCAGTTTTGATACCCTATTCATTGAGTTAGTAACACAGTGATAGTTTGTGCTGGTACAAGTGCAAAATGGACAATATTCACTTTTCTCTGCCTCAATTAAAATTCCAGTTCTCTAGTAGATAATGGGCCAAGGCAGACCTTGGAAATTTTGCTTTCTCTTGTAAAGAAAGTTTTCTGAAACCTCAAACCATACTTGCCAAAGTGAATAGAATTACTGGGTTTCATCCTTTAATATTTTATTAATCTGGGAGCCCTTTCTTATGGATTACAAGGATAATATAGCTACAGAACAGATAGCATGAGCATAAATATATTAGCACACTGTGGTACATTTTCATTTATTCATTTCATTTTCAGTATGAAATTCATGTTTCTGCATGTTGGAGTAGGCTTGAGCTCCTACTAGAGTGTACTCAGAAAAGGTCTCACACCTCAAAAACACTAAAGACCTCCTGTGAGTGTGTTTGCTCACCTAACTGAATATTTCAGTAGACTTAATGCAAGTATTAATCAGAGCAGGACTGGCACAGAATGTGAGAGTAGTCTCACTGTCTTTGCAATGTTTGTAAAACTGCCCAGATTCCATTAAATAAACTTTTCCCTGAAATAATCAGTTTCATAACTTCCTGTAACCTTCAGCACTAACCTTTTTTAGATACTTGTGAAATTAGATCTCCTGAGCCTTCCATGATACCATCAGAGATGTGTAATGCATTAGCCTTATATTTATTTAACCACATAAATACAGGCAAGCAGATTTATTCATTTTACCCTTTGGTAATGGCAGTCTTTCAGAGTGCTTTCCTTCCCATTAAGTTTTTCTAAAGGCACTGTTGCTTTTTTCTAAATCTAAGTGGCAAAGAAAAGTGTCCCAGGCATGTAATTTTAGTAGCATCTTCTTCCCTTATGACTCATTACTGCTGAAATCAACACAACCTTGGGATATGCTCAGGAACTTCAGTACCTCTTTAATGTTTTCAAATAGTAACATCTGTGCATGTTTATGACTTCATGCTCTGCCTTAGTGTTAGTTTTGGCCAATGTTTCTGGCTGTTAAATGGTTGTGCTTTTAGACAGTGAGGTCTCTGCACATTGCAAGAAGCAAGGGAATTACCATTATTGAACATTCATGGAGCAAAACCTCAGCAATGCTGCAGAAACAGACCTACTTTTATCAGAACTGTACAGGTTTGCTTAGAACTTGCCCCGTATATTCAAAAGTAACTGATATGGGTTTTTTTTTTCTGCTTTTTCATAATCCGTCCTTTCACTTTCTACCTTCATTGAAAGGCAATAATGCTTCTGGATTTAAACAACTTTGATTCTTATTGCAGACCCACTCATTTCAGCCTGCCATCTACCATGAGAAAAGATATAGAGGGGGAGAAGAGATAGAGGTGAAGAAAAGGCTGGCTTTAAGATAGATAGTAAAAAAGGGAGAGAGCAGGTCTCCAGAAACAATAGTGACCTAAACCATTCTTCTTTTAGGAGATGGCTGAAAAGGACTCTAGCACTGGAAGCCTGTATATCTTGTGCATTAATATCAGAATGACTGATCTTTGAACAAACAATACAATGTGCAAGTTGTCAGACATGAATCTGTAGTCTGTCAGGACTGCTGGATTTGCTACTCTAGACAAAGGGCAATTATACTAAATGGGTTTCTGGAATGCTTTGAGGATAATTATCTGTATCTGACTGTGCTCCATCACTATCTTGCTCTACATCTTTATATAGTGTATTCAAAGTTTTGTGGCACCTGGATATAGCAAATAAATGAGCTAACTTTTAAAACTCAAAGTGCTAATAAAACTGTGAAGTATGAAAGTGCCAAAATGTGTAAGAGATGTTGCAAACTTGCATGTGAAGAGGAAAGACAATATCAGCTGGAAAAGCATGGAATTAATGCTAATATTAAGTCTTCTCATAAAAGTTATATACCTGTCATTCAGAACAGTAGCATACTGCATGCTGGGGAAGTTACAGATGTCCTGTAAAGCCTTTCCATGTACTTGATAATACATAAAGAAATCTTGAAAGGTTTATGCCAAAGACAGAATTTTTCAGCTTGTTTTCTGTATTTGAAATTCAAATTATTCAAGGAAAATTCTATTATTGATTGAGGAGCTAATCACCTATTAATAAGCACAAGAACAAAGAGACTGTAAGTTGTGAAGCTAGGAGGGGAAAAGGTTTAGGGTCATTCAGTTTAAAACGGAGTTTGCAAAACAATGTAGATATATTGAGCACAAAACTGAGGAAATATCCAAAATAAAGAGAAGACCAAAATATGCAGTTTGCCTAACTTCTCCTGTAGAGTATTTTCTTATGCATTGAAACTAAATATTTTACCGGTGTTAAATCAACATGTAAATATTCTAAATGCAAAAGAGGAATGATCTTTGATTTCAAAGACATATATTATAAAGTACAATATAAATAAGGGGAACTTTATATTCCTAATCATGTACAAATCAAGAGTTGGCATGTTACTATGGGCTTGGCACTCCATCTACTAGAGATTCATGCTTTGGTGGTATTTTTTGCTGTCTGACACTTGCATGTGATGAGACTATATGGGCATATTGCCAGACTAATGGGAGCGAGCTGTTACTGGGTGAAAGTTGCATGCACTGCATTGCATCTGCTGCAGTGAGGTGAAAGGAGTTCACAGGATGAATTGGAATTGGCTGATTTCTGAATCCCTCTATATTCTGTACCTTCAAATTACAGTTCACACTTGTATCCCACTTTGCTTTACTGAAATTAAGGGACTTGATTTGCAAGGGACTTGATTTGCTTTCTTCACAGTGTTTCATTTCTCTCTGAAAAGTATGTTTGCAAGAGAGAAACTTAAATAATGATCTGTTTGCCAGTGTGCTGAACTGACAGGTTGGGGCTTGGAGGAATGAGCATCTTCAGTTGCACCTCACCGATAGTGTACTGTGATATGATTATGTGGGTACTAAACGAATCTGAAATACATCTGTCTGTGTGTGTGAACACAGTACAAAATAAAAATATTTTTTAAAATTAGAACATGTTGATCTGGGGAAGCAAATGGAGACTAGATACAGAGGGGATGTTTTTATTGTTTAAGGAAAGCTTCCGAAGGGAGCGAGGGGAAAGAAACAGTACTTACAATGTACATATGTGAAGGTTATTGAATGTTTTTGCTATCTTTGGTGCTTCTAAAATAATTGCTCTGTGTGTGCATCCTTAATAAGATCTTTTCTAAAGAAATTTTTATGTTTAAAAGTGTTTTCATTTTCTCTGTGCTTGTGAATATAAAACAAAGCTTTGTGGAGTGTGTGGTCCACTTGCATAACAGTTTGGAGTCCGAAATTAAATGCAGAGTGACATTGGAGAAGATGTCTTTTTGAAGTATGTGCATATGTTTGTAGTTGTCCTGACAATTTTCTCATACTGTTGTAGAAAAGAGTGATGACTTGGTGTCTCTCTTGAGCTGGCTGTGCTTATACATATAGAAATAGATTTTAAATCTTTGTTATATCAATTGCTTTTTTCATAGAGAGAATAACTGAGTTGTTTTCTGGGATTGACTCTGAGTAGAGCTTTGGCAAATGAGAATAAGGAGAACCTGCATCTCTCAGACAAGACCTGGAATAATTGGTGAGACTATTAATTGTTTTTCCTCTAAAAGCCAAATAGGAATTTGACTCTGCCTTTTTACAGTTTATGTGTTATATTTACCAGAAATTTCTTATTGTAAGTGCTTTGAGAAATTATAAAGTTCTACAAAATCTAGGAATAAAAGTCCCATTTTATAGCTTGTTTACATTTATTTTTATGGAGTAGCAAGTGATAGGACAAGAGGAAATGACCTCAAGCTGCATCAGGATGAGTTTAGACTGGGTATTAGGAACAATTTCTTCACCAAAAAGGTAGTCAAACATTGGAACAGGCTGCCAAGGAAGTGATGGAATCACCGTCTCAGGAACTGTTCAAAAACTGTGTAGATGAGGCCCTTAGTGACAGGGTTTAGTGGTTGTCTTGGTAGTCCTGGGGTAACAGTTGGACTTGATGATCTTAAAGGTCTTTTGCAATCTAGTTGATTCTATGACTCTATTGTCTCTTCAATATATAGATTATTCCCAAGATCTCACTTGAAAACACAGGAGAAGCTATCTTTCAAATTATATACTTTAAAGACTGTAGTTCTTACAGTAAGAAGAGCTTAACCTTCTTTTATATATTTTTAAACTTCTTAGTTTAAAGTCCTAATTTGTTTTTTTGCTCATTAATTTTAATGGTCAAACTCACATCCTGTAATCTCTGGTCAGGCCTTATAGCTAAACCAAAACACTACTGCAATGTAAATTTAGGGGGGAAAAAAAAAAAAAAGCAACACTTACATAATTTTTATAGTACTTATTTTGTCTTTTTAAAGCAGCGGTTATGCAATAACCTACCATATCTACAAAAAGAACAAGATCTTTGGTTGCGTTGACCTAAACAAGGTGGTGGTCATTGGCAGCAGCTGAAGATCTGACCCAGCTCTTCTTCCCCAGATCAGCTCATAACCTTGGTACCCTTCCAGTCAGTGGCATAATCATTCTGTTTCACATTTCTCCCTTGTGGTAGCACCATCTCTTGCAAATCTGCATAGGCCTGGGCTGCGCAGCTCTGAGCTGTTTTGGAAAGTATTCGCTCATGGCTGTGGCCCATGTGCTCTGATGAGACTATTTGTATGAATACAAGCTCACCTACCAATGTGAGGAATGGAGCACACTCTAAGCCCTTATGGATATTTATTTGCAATTGTGGCTGATACTTTGTGAGCTGAATCTTACCCGAAGTTGTTTTATGCTTCTGATAATTTTAAAGATTTCTCAAACATCCTTATTACCATTTCAAACACCTTTCTAATGAGCCTCAAAACTGTTGAAAATATCTTCCTTTTTTATGATCTGAATTCTAGCACTTTAAGGGACATTCTTAGTGGAATATTTTCAGTTTCCATTTGAGATTAAAATATTGGTAGGAGAATATAGAGATCTAAGTCTGTAGTTTTAGAGACCATTTTATCAGTTTAGCAGGGCAATTATATTTGCCTTGCATGAGCAGAATGAAATGGCTGCTCACACAAAATGGTTTAGCTGTATTAGTGAGTTTCGGCTGCTTCTTTTCACATATCCTCAAAGGAAGACAAAATTATAGTTTATGAAAGGCCATCCATTTGCTCCTGCTTTCATCAAAAAAGAACACACCTTAATATGTTTACTAAAATGTTCATTTGATGATTTTGAAAGGTTTCCACTATTTAGTATCCCTTCTCCATCCCCCACTTCATGTGTGCGCCTAGATAGAAAAGAGAAGTGGAATCATAATGAGGGGAGGAAGTAGGTAGTAACAAAGAACACAACTATAAAGCAGAAAAAGCAGTGGGGAGGGATGGCTATGTGCAAATGGATTTTGCATTGAGGTCTCTAATCCTGATTTTTTAGGCTTCTTTTTTGATAACTTTGGCTTTACCTGCATCTTTGTGACAGTATTCTATAGACGTAACCATGTTTACTGGAGATCCTTGTGTGTGCCTGTTATAACCTCCCACACCTGTGGTTGCATTTTCACCTTCTTACATGTTTTCTAAGTGAAGGTAGTAACGTGAACATATTGCTTTAAGGGCAAACTGCAATTCTATATACCTATTGAGTGCAGAGACCTGGTGGAAAGTAAAATTTATAGTGTCCCACCATCATCAGTAGTACATGAGCATGAACCTGAACCTGAAATTCAAAATCAGTGGAAATTCATATGCAGAATTTCTCTTTTGCCTTCTCTTACATGAGGCTCTCTTAAGATTCCAAGAAATCCAGGAATGCTCATTTAACTTTCCGAGATTTTGTGAATTTATGTAAATTTTCAGTGGTGACACTCCCAAGGAAAAATAAACTGCAGCTATACATGTGATTTCATTGTGTGTTGCTTTCAGCATAACTTCTTTTCATCCTGAGTATCTCAGTTAACCTGTCCTTCACGCTTGGATTCACAAAAAACTGAAGGTCAGCCTTCTGATCACTCCTGCAGTATATTGCGAAAAGACATGAGAGATTTGAAACTAAGGCATATAATCTGGATTTTATTTTTGGAAAACGTAACATTGCAATAATAAAGCAGACCTGGGCACTGCTTCTGGATGATAAATGTTCTTGCGAAGTGTCTCAAAGTACTGTGGAAAGCAGAAAGTTAAGTTCCTTTAACACTGATGAAATCTGACAAACCTCTAGTAGCTTTCTATACATACTGCATCCTAGATCTTCATGAAAATGAATTTGGCTATAATATAATATAATAAATATAA
>WYDI02018512.1:0-27541 GCA_009867235.2 Psittacus erithacus
TAGTGTGAGGTGTCCCTGTCCATGGCAGGGGGGTTGGAACTGGATGATCTTAAGGTCCTTTCCAACCCTAACTATTCAATGATTCTATGATGTGACATGCGTACACTCACAGCCAGGCTGCTTCTGCCTGTGAAGGAGCTGAGGCTGCTTCCCCATCTCTTGCCACTTGCTTGCAACATGCAAACATAGCAAGTGCTGCCCCATCCAGTCATTCCTGTAGCAATGCACTTGGACAACTTCAAAGCAAGGAAGTCTATGAAATGTAGATTTTCTCATTGTGAAGCCTGTAAATGATAAAATGCATCCAGTACCCAGCAGACACAAAGATCAAATGAGATAAAATCCCACTGCAATTGCATCTGGACACATCCAACACTCACAGTTTATAGCCACTTCAGTGCTGTCCCTTAACCTACCCATCTTGCTTGCGCACTGGCCAGAAATAGTCACTGTGAAAGCAGCCACTAACTTCTCAGTTCTGTTTGTAGCTGATGAATACTTTGCAGGTCTCCAGAGCATGTTTCTGCTACTCTGCCCATCACAGATCACACCACTCCTGTACATATGGAATCTCATGATACAGTGCCAGAGGAAGCAGCTGTGGATAAGAAACTGGATGGCAGCTTCCAGTCTGATGTACACAAAACCCAATGTGAAGCAATTCTCCATACATCAAGAACTTCCTATACAAACTCTCTATGAAGCACCTTGTGAAACAGTTAAGTATGCACCACAGAGCAAACGCTACATAGAGATGCTATTTGTTATATTGTGAATACCCCAGCACAGCCACATAGTGCTCTGTGTTCACAGCCACCGCTGCCTGACAGAGACCAGGGATGCTCCCACACACTCACTCTGATTCGGTGAAGCACTGGAGCACGCAGGTAACTTTCAAGGGTGCCTTTAGAGGTTCTTCCCTGGGAACAGAGTATCTTTGCTCAGCTCTGTGAGACAGGGATGGGGCTGCCTCAGTCAGGACAACACAGTGCCATTGCCCTTTAACCTGAGATCACTAACATTGTCATTGTTATTCCTCTAAGCATTAGCATACCTCTGAGCCCATACATCCTCTCTCATTTCCTTTTTCCCTTCTCCTTTTTAATAATAAACAAGCAGATGAATGGTGGAAGAAATGATGCCTGGTTTTCTACAGAGTTGTGCTGACCGATCTTTAAACTAGATCACACTGAATATTCTCTTTCTCCACATTCCTTCAAACTTCCCTTCTACTTCCTCTCACAACCATCTTCTGGCAGAGTATTTTGGCTGTGATCTGTGGCTTTTTGCATCCCACTGTAGGACTGGATCAGAAATGAGAGACAAACATGAAACTGTCCAAATACCTGTCTTCCTGGCCACCCATTTTAATGACGCTTGCAGAAAATTAATTATCTTTGAAGCTTTTTTCCTTTATGCTTAATTTAGCTGAAAGAGGCCAAAAGACGAGAGAAGGGGCAGAATGGGCTCTGTAAGCCTGGCTGCTCCAGAAGCAAGGTGAAAGCAACCAGGCCACCTCACACGCTGCCCTTCAGATCCCACTGCGTTTGCAACACTGACTTTCATAGATGAGGGAAAAGAGGTGCAAGGCAGTGCTCATGGACAGGGTGGTGCAGATGATTATGGAGCCACATCTCCTGGGATGCTCCTCTGCCAACTGTTCTCCCTCCCAAGCCATGCAGATGTACTCAATGGTCTGCTGCCTTTCTGATGGGTGACCTTCTGCAAAATTCATGCGGCAACATCAGCAAAAGGAAGAGAATTCAAAAGACATCAAAGGCAGAGCAAGGCTGATTGATATTTCACTGAATATCTCCCCACACAAAGGAAGAAAGAGCCAAGAACAAAAACAGAAAGGATGGGATGGAATAGAAAGAGGGGAGAACGAGAAACATCTAGGTTACAGCTTTGAATCAATCAGGTTTCTTAAAAGTCAGACTAATGTTGAATTCTACAGTCTCTGGAAGCTCAGTAAGCTCCCTGCTGCACCAAATTGCTGTGCTGAGCTCCCACCTCTCATGAAGACATGAGGATCAGCCCCACGCAAGGATGCCCTGATAAGGAAGAAGAGCCAAGGTCCATCCAAGACGTGTATCAATGGGTGGAGAGATGAAAAATTCTCTCTGCTACAGTTTTACTAGAAAATTGTCAGATTGTTGCTTCTCCTCCATCTTCTACTCCACAGGGTGGTTTTCTGTGTATCTAATTGCTGGTTTGCTAACCCCATACTTTGCACAGTTTTTCTGCCACATGAGAATCACTATCCACCGCAGAAATCAAGCCCAAGTCAAATGCTTCTTTTTGGAGGTCAGTAACAAACCCAAATGCGTTTCAGTCCAAGATGCATAGTTTGGGGATCTCAGGAGCAGCCAGAGACTGTCTTTGTCCCTTCAATCTGTGTCATGAAAGAGAGAAGAGATAAGAGCCAACAGCTGCATGAGCAAGGAGAGTGTTTTGGGACCTCCAACCCATGGCCCCTTCAGGACCTCGGTAAGGATGCCATTTGAGATATATCAATACACAGTTGCTAAG
The DNA here is from genome assembly GCA_009867235.2 of Psittacus erithacus. NCBI lineage: Eukaryota > Metazoa > Chordata > Aves > Psittaciformes > Psittacidae > Psittacus > Psittacus erithacus. The sequence goes on from WYDI02018512.1 coordinate 2,533, forward strand.
GAGGATGGACCCCCCGCATTGGTACATCTCTGGGAGTCACATCACGTATGTTTGCAGGGGCTGCCACGTTTCATCTGAGGACATCAGAGAGCAGCAGGAGCATCTCACAGGTTTCAAACATGAGCCACTCACCAGAACATCAAAGCCCCAGCCGACAGCTTTAGATACATGGTGTTGTTCCTGATAAGAATTTTGAACCGAAGTGATGCCACTTCACCTGTAGATGGTTGTTCCTCCAGCTAGTGACGGCCACCAAAGTTTGCATGGGGAAGAGAAGATACCCCTCAGCAACAGCCAAGGCTTGGCAACCACTGCATCCTAATAGGAACCCAAGCAACACATCATCACCTGAGCCATGCCCACAGCACACCCATCCTTCTGAGAGGCAAAATTCACACCTGATGCCCAATGAATGGGGCTGCACAATGGACAGGTCAACATCCACCTTTACAGCTGGCCTGGTTCACTCTTTATGCGTTGTTATAGACAGGGCCCTGGACAGCTGACCTCCTTTTTGGGTTGCTGCCACTGCAGGGTGCCTACAGGCATGGGGTGCAGAGATGCAGCCAGTCCCCCCAGACACACAGAAGGAAGGCAGCCCTCACCCCTCCAGCTCACCTGCCACTTCTGCTGGTTTTGCCACACTGCAAGGGGTTGAAAAACAATCAAACCACCTCATTTTTTGATTTGATTTTTTAAATGAACACACAAAGCAGTAAAGGGCAACCAGCTGAAAACCAAAAGCGCTCAGCTCCAAGCAGACAGCTGCCATTGTGAATGAGGTCCAAACCAAACCACAGAGAGCCTGTGTGCAGGAACAAGAGCTTTTGATTTGGTTTGCTTCAGTAAAGCCACCTAGGACATGAGCATACAGGTCAGAAGCCACGCATTGTTTCATATCTACTTCCCCAAAAGTGCACCATAGCAGTTACGAGCAAGGCCCTCATCTGGTTTTGTTTCATTTGTGAAATCTGTTCAATTAACTACATAACCCAGCCACAGTTCTCTGATCTTTCAAACCGCTGTGAAAACGGCTCCGGAGCATCTGACGTGAGAATGAAGTGGGACCTTATTTGGCAAATCTGTGCACAACTGAGGAAACACCAGACTGGTACCTGGTCGCTTGGCCCCAGATGGGGAAGAAATACACAGGGAAAATAAACCATGCTTTTAGGCACTGGAAATGTTTGCCTGCGTAGCAATGCCATCTTCTAGCAGCGAAAGATAACTGTAGAGTTTAAACAAAGGGATAGAGAAAATAAATCACGAACCTCTCTCTTGCTGAGCATTGAAATCTTTTCACTTTCCCATCTTCCCCTGGCACACATCGCTAGCTTTATACCACCCTCACCCCTCAAAAAAGGCAAATATTTGGTTAGAGACTGAACTCCTTTTCTGCAGAGCTGTTCCCACATCCCACAGTTGGGACGCAGCCCGGTCACACAAAGCACTGGCCAAAATCCTGTGAGCTGTGGTAGGGCAGTGGAGAAACAGGGTGAGATGCTGTCTGTCTCCTCTTGTAGCCCAAAAACATGAGTGAGTCTGAAAAGGCTGTCCAAAGACAACCAAATTTGAAGAAACACAACATTATAAAGCATGGAAAACCTTAATTTTGGCAGAAAAGGAAAAGCACACCAGAAATATCACCACTTCATGCTGCATCTTGCTTCAGCCAAGGGCTGGAAGAAAGTAATACCAGAGAGGCTGGAACAGGTTGAATCCCCATCCAGTGCAAATGGATCTTTACTTTTCACTGATACACCTTGCCTTATTATTTATAAACAAACAAAACAGAAAGAAAACCCCTTTAGTGACACTCGTGTGCTTTGCCAATAAATCAGCCACCACCACAGGGATACCTGCAAGCAAGCGCAGAAATAGTGGGGGCTCATGTGCAAGGACCAGCTGATGTTCAAAGAGGGTGGAAGCATTTTATTGCTTCTGCTGTTTAGGAGCTCATGTCCCCAAGAGCACCCTCCTCTCTGCTACACTGGACAAGCAACAGAAAATGACACCCTTGCAATGTCACACACCCCTGCCCCTCAAAAACCCTTCCCCATGTCTGAACATTATGTTCAATATCACAAAGGTACGAACTCCTTCCAGCTTTCCCATGCACCTTCCTCGAGCTTGGGGATGTAACAGAGGAGGAGCTCAGCACAGCACCAACCAGAGCTCACTAGCAAGGACTTGTCAGACACATGTCTTTCAGTCCCTGTTTTTTTTGGGGGGGATATTATCCCACCTCATCATGCAATAACTGGATCTCAGCAAACCTCAACACAGATGCCATGCTGTGCCCTCGGACGTCAGCCAGGCTCTGGTGCCCACCGCCTTGGAAACACTACAGGTTGCTCCTTAAAGCAAAGACACCGCTGTGCTGCTTCTTTCTTGAGTTGAAGAACGTGCCACCCCCTCCAGGATGTGTGACCAACCACACCAGGATGAACCCCACTGTGTTCATTTCTGGCTGCTTTCAGTGGTCCTCTCCCTTTTGTGACCTGCCAAGCTTGCGGGTCCCTGGTTCCCCCCAGGCCTCAAAAGCGTGCTCTCCCATGAGCACCTCTGCTTTTAACACTTGACTCCAACCCAGGTGGCTGCCCAGAAGTTATGTCCTTAGAGTTTAGAGCAAAGCAGAAATTAATTGATGTTACTTGACAGCATCGTAACCCCCATGCAACCATCTACTCTTCGCCCATGAAGGCTGCAGCAATGCAAACACGCGCAGCACAGAGCAGAGCTCTCATCCTGCTCCATATCACAGATGCTGAACTTACACTCACTAACACTGTGATAATACTATTCTACAAATCCAAGGATGAGAGGTAAGATACGCATTTCATAGCATAAAAAAGGGACATGCCTAGGGTGTTTTTCCTTCCTTACAACTGTTTTTAGCATGCAGCTGCTTCAGTAATATCAAAAAGCACATCAGCTAGCAGAGCAAAAAAAGTGCTGCTGCTCTCCACTGCGATAAAACACTTTAAAAACACTGCTTAATTATATGCAGGAGAATAAGCAGAAGCAAACCAGGGCAAATAATTCCTGCGTGGTGGATCAGGACTGTAATGATTTACAGAAGAAAACCACAGAAAGGCAGGTTTTGTGAACTAGAGCAGAGCTTTTAAAACAGCATCTAAGAGAGAGCAGCCTAGAGCGCTGACACTTCCGCAGCTTTTTGTAATCTGAATAAAACACAGCTAATGGGGAGGTACACAGATCGGTACAGCAATAATTTTTGCAGACATGTAAAAAAAATACATTTGAAATTCCTATACATTTTCACATAGGTCAGTGTAGACAATTTTAATCAGAAAATAAAACCAACAAACCCATGTAGATGTTTACAGCAGGGAGCCTTTGCCATGAATTTTTGCCTACAGAGAAGCATCAATTCATCATTTTTCTTTTATTAAGGACCAGAGGCTCACACCTTTCAAAGGCAATCAGCAAATCAAACTGCCTCCAGGACTCCTGGCTCCCCCAGCAATGGGTCCTGTGAAACTGCATGTCAACACACCTGAATGGGGGCAGACGCAAACCCAGCACACATCCACCTCTGCCTTGTACCCCTACAGCACAGTCACTGCAACAACACATAGATAAAACAAAAATGAGGGTTTCCGGTGGAGATGGCACGAGGGTAGGATGAAACAGGGTTTCAAAAGGCACCAACAGTAGTAGAAACCCCTGGAGAACCGTGTGCCTAAACCAATCCACATGAAAGCTGCCTCTTTACATTAACAGCTCAGCTGCAATGTGACCACTGTGTAGAGATAAAGAAACTTATTCTGGAAAACACAGACATTCCAGAATAAAAACCCCCATCCCTCTGTAGGCTTTACCAGAACAGGTTGCGTCAGGCAGTGCCACACAAGAGACGCATTTCAGAGTACACCATTCACAGGCTATTCTCTTGAACTGAAACCTTCACTGCAAAGCTAAAGACATGGGCAATATGGTGGGGTTTCTGTGCCGCGTGTCGTATGACCGCAAGAGGCCAACCACTTCCCAGAAAAGGGGAAGTTGAACATTGTGTGCTGTGAATTTTCTATTATAAGCACTCATCTGCAATCACCGGCTTCTTGGGTTTGGTTTCTTTTTTTCCTCCCCTTTTCTAAATGAAGGCTTAAGTTTAGTTGCTAAAAACTGGATTAGACCTGATTTTGGTGTTTTCAGGGGAAAAATGATAGAATGATCTACTTAGACTGCTTCATGACCTAAAAAATATGTGTATTGCAGTAGTGATCATTTGTCCCAGCCAAGACAGAGGCCTTAACCTCAGGTCTGGTGGGAGATGGCCCCTCTACAAGCGGACACACATCAGAGTGGATAGGGCAAGCAACAGGCAGGAGGGAGAGCACCAGAGTGCCAAGGTGTGGACAAAATTCCAGGTTTCCTTTCTTCCCAGCCGCCGCTTTCTTCTCTCCCTAAACAAGGGCTGGCAACCCACAGCTTGAGCACAAAAAGGGGCACACAGGCAGCCACAGGGGCTGCAGCTCCCATTGGTTTCTGAAGTTGGGGCAACCTGGTAAAAGCCTTTTCCCTTGCAGTTGCATGCTCCTGCCAAAGGCACCAGCTCTGGTATCCCGCTGAATACATGGCTCAGCTGGTGTCCTCCACCTGAGATGCAGATGCTAAGGCATAGAAATGGACTCAAAATCCCAGTGGCATCTATGACTGCTCACAACCCAAAGGGAGCTAATGGATGCAACTCCTGGGGCCTTGCTCCCTCCTTTGGTAAGGAGAAATATAAACTGACTTCTTCCAAGAAGATCATAGAATCAGAGAATAGTCTGGGTTGGAAGTGATCTTCAAAGGTCAACTAGTCCAGCCCTCTGCAATGAGCAGCGACATCTTCAACTAGATCAGGTTGCCCAAAACCACATCTAGTCTGGCCTTGAATGTCTCCAGGGATGGGGCATCCACCACCTCTCTGGGCAACCTGTGCCTCACTATAAAAAATTTCTTCCTCACATCCAGCCTGAATCTCCCTTCTTTAAGTTTAAAACCATCAGCCTTCATCCTATCTCAACAGACTCTGCTAGGAAGTCTCTCCTCATCTTAAGAACTGAAAGGCCACAAAAAAGTCTTCCCAGAGTCCTCTCTTCTCCAGGCAGAACCACCCCAACTCTCTCATCCTGTCCTCACTGGAGAGGTGCTTAATCTCACTGATAATTTGTGTGGTCCTCCTCTGGATCCTCTCCAACAGGTCCATATCTTTCCTATACTGAGGATTCCAGAGCTGGACACAGTCCTGCAGGGGGGCTCTCCCCACAGCAGAGGAAAGATGCATGAACCACCTATGCAAGATACAGTCAGATACATCACCAGATATTCTCAACACCTGCAGGGGGGCAGAACCTCTGCCCAGCGCCCCCCATCAGTGACTTCCAATGGCAGCGAGCTCCAAAGATGAGTCACGTACCCTGTCAGAATCATCTCCTTTAATCAGTGTGTGTTTACTCCTAGGGTGGGTACTTGCATGTTCGTAAGAGAGAAATAAAGACCAACAGATTTCTTAAGAGAGAAATAGGAACACTATAAAAACATTCATTCTAATTAGTTTAATTACTTGTCTGTGCAGCTTACTGAATCCCCATCATCGGACTGGATTAAACTCACTAGATTGAAGTAATTCTTCCTATTGAGTTTTTATCCACACCATGTGGTGGGAGGACTAGATTGTCACAGACACAAACCAAAAATTATCTGTAGGCATTATCTTCAGCTACATGGGTAAAACCGGGATGCATCCCATCTTCAATTTTATGCAGGAAAAAATAGTTTATTCTATTTGAATGTTCAGCTTTATTTCTTTGCAGGTATGTTTTTAATGAGTGAATTATTTTTTTTCCTGGGAAAGGGAGGGGTGTTGAAAATGTACTCTTTGCATAAACAAATTTTAGTAATCATTTCCCATTTGTTCAGATCAAACATCTCAACAGCAATGTCTAGTCCCCTTTCTCTTTTGTGTCATCCATCAGTCCATGACAGTGTTATCTAGGCAGGTTACAGCTTTTTACATTTCCTATAATAAAATGTATTTTATAAATTATTACACATTCTTTTTTCAGATTTATTGTTACTATAGGGACTCTATCAGTTAAATACTTTCAAAACAGAAATAAGACGAGCTATGACAGAATCAAGTAATTTGATTTCTTTACTCCACACACTTACAGAACTTAAACAATACAGAACTTTTTCTGCTTTAGTACTCCTCACACTGCTTGTCTCCCTTGGCAAACTTCCCTGCTCTGGTAACCTCCAGCACCCTGCCTTCAGTCAGCTGAGGGTCAGTTTCTTCCAAGTCAAATTACCAAGGCACTCACAAAGGCTTTTGCAGGTGAACTGCAAAGAGGAAACCCAAGTAAAAATCACGCGCACATTCTGGGCATGTCTCTTGCATGGCTGCAGGGGAGAAATGAGCTCCAACTTTCTCAAATAACAAGCTTTCACTTCTCAAGAAGTAGCCCCTAAAGGCCCACATCTCTTGGCTCAGGCAGTGCTCATCACAGCAGGAAAGAGAGAAAAGCACCCAGAAGACCAGACTGAGGGGAAGGAGTAAGGGCTGAGGCCAGGGGATGATTTGGTGACCACTTCTTAGAAGGGTTTAGATTTGAGGGAAAGAGAAAGGGGAAGAAATCTATCACCAGGATGTCCTGTCCTAAGACAGGCAATACATGCAGACTTACAGGATGTTTAGCCAACATTATTTGTCCAATCTGGGAAGCAGCCTTTGCATCAGCCTCATCCAACACAACAGCAGCACTGAAGGAGTCTACGGAGCTCCCAGAAGAGAGGAAGGAGCTCAATAATTAACACAAAACATTAGTAACCTGCGTGTGTCTATAGCTGCACACATCCCCCTTTGACTCATTCACGATGTGTTAGGAAAACGCAGATGGTTGTGATTTATAAAGCTGATGAGTCACTGTACCTCTTTCCTTCCCCCCCAAGGGCTTCTCTGTATCTTCACATTCCTCGATGAGGAGTATGGATCAGAGGATAAAACACTACAAAGCAGACTAGCGTAATGTCTTCCCTCCCACACAATGGTTTTAACTGTGTCCCCTAAACACTGCCATTCTTCTCTCTTGCCCCCATTACCCCCTCCACTAATCTATGCTCCAGTGAACTCAATCACTACCACTTCAAGCCATCCAGATTGACACTGCTTATGCAGTCTAAACCTTTGCATCACCAGGGAAAGCTTCAGTACACAGTAATTTCACCTTTTAAAACAGGCTTGTAATTGTAACAACTAAAATTATCCACTTCCTGAATGGGAAGTCTTGGGCTATGGTGTCAGATGCTATCAAAGGAGGCTAAAAGCTGCATTTGGGGTATGGAACAGCATCTCAAGCCCACCACACTAAATACTTGCACAATGATGCAATGGAAACATTCATCTTAACATTTCCAGAAGCAGGAATTTCAACACACCTCCTTCAAAACCAAACCATCCCTGGAGACTGCCAGATGGATCATCACAGGACCTGAACACCCAGTGTCCTCCTAACAGCCAAACAAATCTGAAGTCCACAGCGCTTCAGGACAGCTCCTCTTTTAAGCACATGAACAGTCAGCTGTTGGCCTAACTCACACGGTTCAGTACCCTGATGAACCAAGGAGGCACACCTCAGGCATCCAACACCAAAAATGCCATGTTTGCATCTGGGGGTGCATGTGCTGGCTCAGGAGAGCACATTGCAGACACCCATGCTGCCTGTGCCAATAGCCAGGTAAGGTCTCCTCTTCCCAGCCAAAATCAGATGAACCACCTTGAACTGCTGGCAGATGATGCACAACCCAGATCTCTATTTAGGAGACTCCTGCAATACAGATGAGCCCCTGTGTGGCTGGGAAAATACATCTCCTTCCTCAAACCTGACACTATTTCTGCCCAAATAGCTGGTGCCCACTCTCCCAACCAAGACAGAGTTGAAAAGCAGGTGTATAAGGTCAACAGGACACATCTCTGCTATGCCTGCACACAGGAAGGTGGCTGCTGCTGGTTAAGAGGAATGAGGTGCTCAGGCGAGTACTTGCCTAATGCATTGCTTTGCACTGCTCTGATCTCCTCAGCTCTCTCTGCCCTGGTGATGAGCAGATTTGGTTCTGCTGAGGGGCTTTGGAAGTATCTTGGTGCAAACAACATTCAGTCTCATTGCATTTAGCCTTAAAATTTCGCTGTGCTCTACTTGCTTAAAGGAAAGAGCGTTTCAAAAATGGCCTTGTATCAAAACATGAAAGACAAAGTTCCTCATTTGGAGGCTTTTCTTCTAAAAATGCAATAACATGACTGCTAGTGACTATGTAAAACAGGTACCTCTTCTGGGTCCTTTTCCCTCATGTAGGAGCCTGCCTCAGACACTTAATGACCTGTGGTGATCAGAGGATCCCTCTGGACCAGTATTTGGAGGCTTTACAGCTGTTAAGCCACCGATCCTCACAGCAGACCTGTGAATTAAAGCACTGCTATTATCCTCACTGCTCAGACGGGCAATTAAGGCATGCAGAGAGTGTGGCCAAGGCTTCGTTCAATGGTCAAGTCAATTTACACCTTTCTTGTCACCAAAACGGATGGGTTAGTGACAATGCAGAAATCATGCCTTACCCAAGGTCTTCAGCAGGGCTGGAAACTGCATCCAGGTTTTCCGTGCTATTTGGCTACTGCTCCATCCTCCAGTAAATGCAGGTTATTCCCCCGTCTCTCAAGTTCAAGATATTTAACAGCCCCTGCTAAAGGTGCTGGTACTCTGTGCTTTGGCAAATCTAATCTCTCAGCAAACAAGCACCAAAGTCAGAACACCACCACAGCTCTCACCAGCAGGCTCATGGGAGGAAGCAAAAGTCTGAAGATCAAAGGTCTGAACTATCTGCTTTCCTTCAGAAATCACTCATCAGGCCAGGTGCACACACACAGCAGAAAGGCCTGTCTGCTTCCAACGATGCCAAGCCTCCCTCCCTTTTCGCTTGTGTCCTCACACAGTCTAGAAGTTACCTTTCTCTGCAGCAAAACACATTGCTAGTGAAGCCACACTGATTCCTGCTGGTCTTCCTTTGCTTCAACATTACAGTCCAATAACACTTCCACCACTCCCTAAATTCTGGGAAAATCTTAGGGAGGGAACGTTATTTACACCAAGATACTTCCAAAGCCCCAAAGCAGAACCAAATCCACTCATCACCAGGGCAGAGGGAGCTGAGGAGATCAGAGCAGTGCAAAGCACTGCATTAGACAGGTACTCGCCTGAGCACCTCATTTCCCTAAATTCTGGGAAAATTTTAGGGAGGGTTCCCATGTGATGAAGACCTTCTTATGACAATCCCATCTCATCTGAAGTCTCTGGGTACCATCAACATATTGTTCTCTTCTCTCTCTGGCTCTGGAGGCTGTGGAAGAGTTGACCCACACCTCTTTCAGTCAAGGGCACATTTTTTCCCTGCTGTGGGTAACACAAGCAGAGCATTCCTAGCATCACCACATTATCCCTTCATCAGCTCCCTGGTCAGCTCCGAGGTCAAATACTGAAAAAGTGACCCTCTAAAAGATGCTCAGCTACTTCGTTTTCCATCATCCTAATCACATGCTGTGGCCGCTGAAGTTGTTTTATTACACCTGCTGTACTTCATCTTCTGCAATTCCCACTTAAATCACCTCTGCACATCATTTGCCCCTTATTGGTTTCAAACTGTATCTCAGCACTTTGTTTTCAAAGCGTATTTAAATATCTCTCCTTCCCTTAGTAAGCACTGAGATCTCATACCTATACAAAACACTTTGGTTTAGTATAAACCTATAAACTGTGTGACAGAGAACCTACCACATGTTCAGCAAAAGAGGCAAAGACATAATAAATAGCAAGTCCAGCAAGATCCTTTCAAACATCCACACGCTTTTGCTTCATTGAAGGTCACAAAACACCTTCCCCAGCTTAAAGGGCATTTAAGGTATCTAATACAAGACCAAAAGCCACCAACAACTGTCTTCACTGGAAATCAGAAGCCAGCTGATGTTCTAGATGCCTACACCATCTGAAGCTCAGAATTCACAGTTATCTGCAGCTGAAGGTATTAATGAAGTAACACTGCTCTAATTATTTCTGTCGTCCAACAAATAGGCTGCCTATCAAATATTTATCTTCCCTATGAAAATCACGGATTAAGACATAGAATTTTTACATTACAAATAAATAAGAAAGAAACAGAACAAGAAAGCCTTTCAAAACTGTGTTTGTGTATGAGGCCTGTCTTTCCATGTGGTCCCCCTGAGGTCTCAGGTGGATGTGCACAATTTATTAATCATCCCTACAGGCACCTATTAGGCAGTACAAACAAATGTATTTTGCCCCTGTGGATCATGGGACCTATGAGCTTCCTCTTCCTCCCCGTGGCACCCTGTTGCTGCTGTGATTTGTCACAGGGCAAAGCCGCTGCCCTCTGTGCACAGTAACAGTTCTGCTGTTGGGAGAATTTGGCACAGCCACAAAGGACCTTTGTTCGCGCCAGAAGTTGGGCACACAATGCAATCCTTCCCCCTTGTCACACAGAGTTGGGTTTCCACAGCCGGGTTAGAAACACCCCCCCGATGGCGGTAACCCACAAACCCAAATATCGTCCCCATTCCCAATATGAGATCCTTCTTCCAACATTAAGTACTGCAGGATGGGGAGAAAGAGGGGCGCAGTCACTGCCTGTTGGAGCACTAATTTGTGTGAACTCGAACCAGACTTGCAGCAAAGATGGGTCTGTCAGACTGCTGAAGCTCTGCCCTCCGTCTCTTTGAAAGGCTTATTGCTATCTGGATACTACAAGACCACCTGAATATAAGGATCTCCAATTTCCGGGCATATTCTTGTCCTCAAGAGGTCAGAAACTTGGCAGATAGATCTGATCTAACATCAGGTGATTCCTTTGTGCTTAATCTGAAAGCCTGTGTGTTATATTATTTTACATATATATTTATTCCAGTGCAGCAGCTCTGGGGCACTGCTCTGAATCCAGCCTGTCCCACCTTTCCCTCAACTGTCTCTTTCAACAAGGGTCCCTGGATCAGCAACCAGGAGCTCCATGAAAGGATGCCAATATAGAGGACAGGGGACAGAAGGTGCATCCTGACATGATGCTGCTGGAAAAAGAGTGGGATTTTGCGGGATGCAAATGTCTCTGCGTTTTCATTTCACCCAGTCAATAGGAAGAAGAGATGATTACTGGATCACTCACAAATTATTTAATATCCCAGTTCAAAAGAAGCAGTGCTTCTTTTGGAAACATGCAGAAAAGGATCTCTGGAAGTAAATGAAGTTCTGTAAGACCTGATTATGTACTAAAAAAATAATAGACACACTCATCAATAAAATCAGACCAGCACAGTCCATGCCTTCACAGACTTCTGCCACAGAACACACCGCAAAGGACACATTCTGTTTCTTCCACTTCTCGTTTTAAACATCGAGGAATGCAGAACAGACCAGTTCCTACTTCCAAAGCTGAGTTTGATCTGGACCATCCAAAGCTTGGATGCTTTGGCATCTGCTTGGAATGCCCCTTATGCTCCCAAACCACAAAAGGGACCATATTGCACCCAGACAGATTATTACTATGCTGGAGAATAAACAAACAAACAAGAATTGGCAAAACCTTCCATTCATTTACTTCTTACCAGCGGAAGCGTTTGCCACCAGAACACCTTAAAGCGTGACAAAGTACATTTGGCAGTTGCCTCCTCCCGTCTCCTCCCACACTTCTTAATCTGGGCATACTCACTATTCCTGGTACATGGTCAGAGTCATCGCAGGCATCGGCATCTTTGTCTCCCTGGTGCCTGGAATGCCCCCGGGGCTACTTCATAGCACGTCCAGATGAACAAACTGCAACAATGATGCTTGAGCAATACTTGTGAAATGTAGAAAAGGAGGAGAACTGCTCCTTAAAACAGTTTCTTACTGAAGAGTATTTTCTAAATCCCTTTCCCCCCTTCTTTTCCGTTAAGCTGGGTTTCTTCTCCCATTTCCGGGAGGCCAGGACCAGGTCTGCAGCAGTGTGCCCAGGGCTTATGCTTGCTCCCACCCGCTCCAGCAAAACCTCCTCCTTCCTGCTCTCTCCTCTGTGCTGCAAAACAGGCTCCAACCAACCAGTCATCAAAATCCACAGTGACACTAATATTCAGTATTTGTTTGCCAGAACACATGTGCGCTCCTTCCAAGGAAAGAAAGAAAAGAAAGCGACATCCTTAATGATATCATTTCAAGAGCCACTGATTTTGTGACCAGCTTGACTTAATTTAGTTTGTCTCCTGGCTCTGTAATGTTTGTGAAAATCCCTCTCTCGCAAAGAAACAGCCACCAAACACCCCACTATGAACTCAGTGCAATGTGGCAGCTCTTTCCATGGCAACCCACCAGCACTGAGCCTGCTTTTCTGCATGGACTTCGCTGCACAGGGAAGGAGGGCAGGGAAAGAGCCTGCTGAAAAGCTCCAGCTGTCAACTCCAGCCTGGCAATCCTGCCACCCCAGGGAACCAAATGCACCAGCAAAAGGCAGCACTTCTACAGCCTTGCTGCTAAAACCTGTCCTAGCTCCAACTGCTAACCAGCTGCTCGGTCATTTGCAGGCTGGTTGGTTTGCCTGCTTTGTAAATCACAGTCAATGTATTCTGTTCCCTAAGCAGCATGGAAAATTACTTTTTTTAGTCCCAAAATCATTCTCCACACCAGAAGGGAGTGGAATTAGGCAACTGGGCCATGCTCTCAGATGCAACAGCAGGATGCTCACTGGGGATATCTCCTTTTGGAGGAGAAGCTGTGTCACTCCTAGCACTGGCAGGACAACCACACTGGGCTCACCATTGCCATGGGCAGCTTGGCCAGTGTGGAGGGCAAGCAGGGTGCTTGTGAGCTCCCTCACTGTCCCCAGTAGCCATCACTGGATGTTGTGCCTGACGCTCTGCTAGGACCAACCTGCCATTGCATAACTAAACACGGGCCAGGCTCCCAGGCTTGTCTCTGCAACCACAAGCTTTCCTTCGAAACACACCCCACCACCCTTTGATGAATACTTCAGAAATTCAGCATCACCAGACATGTGGGAGCTCAGACCTCCTGTCACATCACGTCTTTGGCTATTCTTCAACCTAACCACCTAGCTAAACCCTTTGCGTAACTACTCAGGATCCAAAGCTGACACACAAGCCAGCTCCCAAGAATTTTGCCCCTGCCCTTCCCTGCAGCATTCCCTCCCTGTCTTATCACCTGCTTAAGACTGTGCCTTAAGCACTACAATTACCCAGGCTGGAGCAATCCAGGGTTATTTCCCCTGAGGCTTTATGTGAAAGTTTAGCTGCACAACGGTTTCTGAGGTTTAGGAAAAACCACGTTCCACAGAAAGAACTGATGCTATTACTTTAAGTCACCTGACCCCAAAATCCAAATAAGAAGGGGGAGAGGGAATAGTCTGGTTGGTAAGGCTGGAGATAGCAAAGACCTGAAATAGCATCTCAGAGAAGCGTTCATCAGCCATCACCTCTCTCAAATCCACTGAGGGCTTCAAGCCTCTTCCCCAACAAAAGCACTGGCAAAACACATATTTATGTGAAGAGCTTCAGTTCCAGCAGACCAGCTGCCATCTGATGGGGAAACACTTGCTCAGGAATGTTTCCTGAAGCAAATCCAGCCTCAGGACTTTTGTGATATTCAGGGAACTAGATCAAGACTTACTGCATGCTCCTCACCTGAGAGAGGAGCCCAAGAAAAAAAAAACAAACCCAACCAAAAGAAGAGTTCTTTAACTCCTTTTGGTTTTTTTTCCCCATGAAGTTCCTCTTCATGATTTCTTAGTCTCATGGTGGTGATTTGCTTCTCCTCCAATGCCTTTTGCCTTCGCCCCCACACCGAATTGTTCAGGGGTGAGGGAAGGTCAGCAGAAACCAAACTGCTCACATAGCTCCCGATCTGTGGGGCCTCTAGAAATGTTCCTGAGAGACACTCCCTGTGGAGGAGGGCTACTTCTGGCTAGAGGAGGAATCGAACCCAATATGACCCAAAGCATTTAATTCCCCTGGTATCTCCTGTGGTCCCACAACAGTAAATTAAAGGGTAAAAATCGGAGGGGAGAAAGGCAACAAACAAGAAACCATTAAAATCTTGTGGTGCTCATGCAAGCCACAGGCCTCTGCTCTCCTTCTGAAAATACTCATTTCTACAGCAAAGTTATCCTGTGCATGGTACTGCAAGAGGAGGAGAGACAGCCAGGGAGTGTGAAAAGGCTGCGGAGCCTGTAATGGAAAATCCTCACTCAGTCACTGAGCAGTCCTCTCATAACACTTATTAAAATAAAGTGAATATGATGAAACACAGCCTAATTGCACACGATGCTGCTGAGAAATTGGATCCAGCTGCTGAAATCGGCTCCCAAACCCCTCCTTTCCAAATACTGGTGGTTCACATCAGTTAACCACATCCAAACCACCCCTGGGCAAGAAGGGATGAGAGAGACAAAACAGGATGGGTACCCCGCGTTTGATTTACCTTCAGAGCAGGGATGGTGTCTAAATCTTCTCTGGTCTCTTTTGTCACTTGCCAAGGTTCAAACACAACATCTCTAGCTGTTCCCTGATGATGAAAGGTGGCACTAACTGAAAGAGTTCAAGGGCGACATCCATGGGACTTGGTCTTAAATGTTCCATGAGCGAGTGAGAAAGGAGCCTTAATATTAGGACTAGGAAAGCAAGTTAAAAAAGGGCCTGTTTTCCTCTCATCATTTGCTTTTAATTCCAGATCTTATTCTTTCAAAACTGAATTCAAACAAGAATAGACATTTTTACCCCTTTTGTGGGATAAATCAGCCTAACTGCTGAGGTCAGTGTTTTCAGACCAATGAATAAAAGCAGAAGACCCAGCTGAGGAAATTCAGTGCTGGCTGATTCATCCTTTAGAAAGGACGAAGAACAGCCATCCCAGCACGTCAAGTTTGTCCTTTGAAGGCGAAACAATTTAGTGCTGTTATTAGATGGCAGGAATAGGAAAAAAACCACAAACCCTTTCCAGACTGCCCCAAGGTATCTTTTCAGGGCTTCAAATGCTAAACAACGGGATAGCCCCTGTGGTCCATTGAGCTTGTAGTGAACCAAAGTGATGTGAAAGGCATCCTTCCCCATTTGCTTCTTGGCATGGTGGTGTCTCCTGCCCCACACAAGCATACAGAGGCTGGGGCAGCAAAGTAGGAAAAGAACCATAAATTACTTAACCCACGGAAAGCAGTTTTAGATGGGGTCCACACCCTGTGTTTCAGAGGAGCCAAAGCACAGCCTGAAACCTGCAAAAACAAACCCGCCATCAACACCCCCAAAACCACACAGTGAAAACCCATCAAAAGCATACTGTGAGAGAAAAGCGTACCTAAGAGAAAAGCATGCTGGGGGGGGAAGTACAATGATATTTCATTCTGATCTGAAGAACTCAAGAGGGTGTTTGTGTGGGGTTAAAAAAGAAGTCTTTCCTCCTTGGACAACCCTATTTCAAGATGCAGGTGCATACACACACAACCTATACCAAGCTATACAAAAACAGCACTCGCCATTTCCTTAGGGTGTAAATAGCACCAGGAAAGAAATACCTTTCAACCTGGCCCTCTGTTTGCTTCCAGTCCCAAATGACTCAAAAGAAGGGCTGTGTGAAGGTGCTCTGCAGTGGGTCAGTCTTACCCAGCAGGTAGGAGAGCTATAAATCAATCACTTTAAAATAAAAAAAAACAATGGAAACCCCTGAGGCTTGCTGGGAAGAAGTAAAATTTGGGGGAAAAAAGGTAAAGATGAAAAGCACCTGTAATGTCTTTAACACAGCACTGAAGTTCTTCTGAAGAGAAAGCACAGAAGTGCTAAGAAAAGAAAGGAAAAGAAGAAAGCAGCCCATTGACACCAGCTACAGATACACATTTTTTTAATGGGCATTAGGTCAGCAGGGCGTTTTCCATTTGCCCTGCTTAAACTAGAGCTTTGATGATGTTACATGTGTGATTTTAATACAGTATTTATCCTGCTGGGGACCGTAAGTTTATTCTTTGCATGTGCACATGTGCATGGATGATAGTGCAGGGTTTTCCCGAGGGGAAAAAGGGAAGAAGGGTGATTTATAGGCAGATGAGAAGACAGTAGGTGTTGGGATGCACCTCAGCTGGTTTTTGGGCTGTTGACAAGGGGAAGAGGGGAGAAAGAAACAAACAGCATGTTCGTAAAGGCAGCAATGATAAAACACATTTTTTGCTGGGTTTTTTTTGTCTCTAGATTTGTATCTACACATAGGTGAAGGCACCCGAGGCTTCCTCCTTCAAAAAGACTACAAAAAAGGAAAGAGCATGAATCCACATTCTCCTTTCCTTTCAAATTCCACACTGCTTCTCTAATCTAATTCAATAGGACTGTGTAAACAGACTGGAGCCTGTAAGAGTTCCCAGTGAATTAGCTGCTTGACTACCAATGTGGAAGTTACAGAAGATTAGCTGGAAGCTGAAGTCAACATTTAAAACACAGACTAGGGACAAACTGCACAGGTTTGGAAGCTAGCTTTCAGAAAAGCCTACCCTACAACCTCAGCAATCTCTTAAATTTTATTACCATAGTATTAGGATAGGTTACTGTAATTAGAGTGGATTATATTTTTTCTTAAGGTGTATAAGAACCCTGGAGAACACCACCATTTGTGCTGATTCACTATAATAACTGCATGCAGCATACTTAACTACACACAATACATTTTATAGTTGAATATATCCTATAAACCCCAAACAAGCTCAGAGAATTTTTCTTATTACATTTGACACAGCAGTGGTATTACCCACTCCTGACCAGCTGCCAGACATGAAGGCCAAAGCAGAGGACATCCATATCTCTATGAGGAATCTCCACTACAGGCAGCATGGATGTAGTGATGATATAGATGGACGGTGCATGGATTCGCTTTGCCTTTTGGCAGGTGATGCTGGGGTAGGAAAAAGGCACTCAAGACCCAGCAAGAAGCTTAACATTCAAAAGTTGCTATTAGAACAACTAAGGGGTTAACAATTTCAGTGGTTTTACTTTACAAGGGGCAAGACAGAAATGGGGATACATCTTCAAATTTAATTTTACATTCCCTGAGGATTATATTCCAGGAAATGACTCTGTTATGTGAATATTGTTACTGCATGACATTTTGGTCCCATTATCTCAGACTCTTTTTGGCACGTATGTCAGATGTGATTCACCATATGTTTAATGACAGGCAACACACTGGCTCAAATATATCCTACTCATGCAACAAGCCAAGAGAACCTTTATTTTCTTATGCTTCAAGTTACAACTTAACTCAGAAACGCTTCAGTCACACAGTCCCCATCCAATTTTAAGATCTCCCATGTAGATTTATAGAACTTTAAGCAACAAAAGAAAACCTCCTGAGAGAGATAAAACTGTTTTTCATAAATCTGAGAACGACAGGATATGGTTTGACTGTTAGCACTAGAAACATCCTGATCCCAAGACCTTCTTGAGCATTTTTGAGCTATTCATGTGAAGTAGTTTCTCTGTACGACTGTTAGGCAGGATTTTTATAGCAAGAAGCTTTTCCCAGATCAATAGTTTCCCCTCAATCACAACTTCAGTGCTACAAAACTAAACAAGCCCCAATCCCTGTCCCAAAGGGTTTATGCAGTATTTCCCTGCTCAAAGGGGAGTTAGGAGGATTATTAGCTGTAAATTGCTTTGAAGGTAAAAAAAAAAAGGTAAGTGCTAAATATTGCTGTCTCCATGAGCCAACACATATGCTTCAAAACTCCTTACTAGCCATTTGCACTAGGATGAAAATAGCAATTTTGAGCAATCAGCTAGATGCTTTACAATCAGTAGCTCAGGAACAACAAGCAACACAACGCGTTACTACCTCTGTCAGTAGCCCCTTGCAGACAAATCTGTTTTAAGGTTAAACCTTAAACTCATTCATTTCAACATATGCAGTCAGCCAAATTTTGTTCAATCCTTTCAGGCAAAGGGCTGAGTGTGCTTCTGCAGAGGGCAAAGAGCAAGTGGTATCCACCAGAATGCGGTCAACCTTTGTGAAGGGGTAACCACCCTCTTGGACTTCCCATGAAACATGGCTTGCCTCAGGTTAACCACTGCAATGCTGAAGGTGCAAAGAGCAACGTGGAACCAGCCTCTGCCAAAGAGGGTCTCAGATAAGGGGATAAGGAGCAGCAGAGGAACACCAGCCACCCTCCACTTTCCATGCTGGAAAAGATACACAGGCTGGCAGCGTGTGTGGATCTAGCCACGCCATCAGTCATCCTTTTAACCAAGTAAGAAAAAGATCCACCAAATTCACTCACAGGAATACAAAGCCTCCCCCATCCTGAGCTTCCAATTGCTTGGATAAAATCCAGCCTTTGTAAAGCAGCCACAGACTAATTTTCAGATGTGTCCAGTACACAAATCTCCAAACAATTTAATGGGACTCCCAGGAGTTCAGCGTCCTGGCAAAAAATGGAACTCCTATGCATTTCATACAGGTGTCTGACACAGCACTGGTGCCTAAACCCTGACCAATGTGCCAGCTATGATGTTATCTGGGTCTGTGGTGCCATCCCAGCCAAGGCACCCACCGGCAGGAAGAGCCAGGGAAAGCACGAGGACACACACCAAAGCCTTTACATAATGCCCTGGCTCGCCTCACTGAAACAAACTGGCTCCTTCACTCAAGCAGATCAGGCGGTATCCTAAAAGGAAAGCACAACTAATTACATGAACTCTTTGAACGGCAGTGTTTCCTGAGAGGCATCCCCGGGGACTGTCCCTCGTTTTAGAAATCTCAAGGCTAAGTGTTTGAGGAAGAGCAAAGGCACAGAGCAGTGCTGGACAGTGCCAGCAACATTAATCCTGCTAAAGCCTCCTGAAAAGCAAAGCGAGCTGACTGACAGTAACTGACGGGGCTGCAGAAAAGAGGGTGGTTTCTCCCCCAGAACAGACCATGACACAAAATGTGAGCATGCTGTAATGCTCAGTGCACCCCAGGAGCAGCCTCCGCCTGAGCAGATACTACACCAGAACCAGGCGAGGCCACAGACATGCACTGCAGGGGCAAGAACTGATGCATTTTGAAATCATAATTTATTACAAAACTCCAGGGTTTGAAGGCAGCATGAAAGTAGTGTGTTTTAAGGGAGGCTTTTAATAGCCAGTGGGCAGTTGGTATGGCATCACCTCTGCACTCAGGGTGTTGGGAAGAGATCTTGGAAAGGGCCTGCAATTTTCCAGCAGCTGTTTGTTGTGCTGTCGATGCTGTATGTGGTGCAGGGCTCATTACATTGATGGTACTGCCACTAAATTTACAGGCATATGTTTCAGGCAGCCGTGGAAGAGGACATGACACTTGAGCCCAGTGCTCTGTCCCACTGACATATGCCACAGCATAGTAAATAGACCAGAGGAGAAGCAACGGTTTCAACACATACCTATGACTGGCTAGAAGCCTGATGGGCACAGCTATGTATTCACTGGGAGACAAGTGACAAGTTGAAAAGCCATGTGTCAGAAGCAGGGACTGCGATGCACAGGGATAATTCACCAGCTAAACCTACTAGTTGGGATTTGATTTTTCATATTTGCTGAATAAGAAGCCCCAGCCACTGCCAGTGGCATGGTAAGCCCCCTTCTGCAGACCCAGTGCCTCTGGTGTAACGCCAAACCTTCATAAGCCTGAAGCAAACCACCATACAGCAATGACCACATGGCTCCATCGCCTGTAAGCACTGTGCTATGCAGCACACCTAACACAGCAACGCTGCTCGGGGCTGCAGCATAGAAGCTCCCGATCCTTGTAGGTGAGTTTATTCTATGTTTATTCCTTTTGCAACTAGCTTATGAAACCCTCAAAATATCTTGCTAATTGCATATGCTGATTTGGAGTCACCCACCCTTTTACCAAAACCAAGAGCAGCTAAAACACCGTTTCCTTCCCCACTGCCACCACAGCAGCTGTTCGGATGTCACCATCTCCCTCCCCTCCACGTATCACATCCCCAAGCACGCAGCTGTGCATGGACCAGATACATCAAGACTGCAGAGCAGCACTGAGGGCACTATGGGGGAAGAGCACAGGATTTCTTTTTGCCTGGTTGGCCTCAGGCTTAAGGACGCGTCAAAGCCATTCTCCATGGAAAGGGAGATGCAGACCACTGTCCCCTTGTGCCTGCCTGTACCACTACCATGGACACGCAACACATACCAGAGGACATAAACCCAACTTCCAGCCTGTCCTGTCCGCTTCCTATGATCAAAACCCCTCTCTGGGATCCCTGAACATATGTTACAGCTGGCTCTGGAAGCTTTTAACACACAGGACACACCTCTGATTTCACCATCACCTCCAGCGGTCAGGGCTAGTGAGAGGCTAAAGTATGCAGAGTTCATCCAATGACACAATTACTCAGCCAGACTTGGCTTGAAAGAGGCGCTCAGAGAGCCCCACAGCACACATGAAACACACCCTTCAGGTTTTCACAGACAGCAAAGTAAGGTACCTTTGGATCTTCTCATATCCCAAATGGCATAGTTTCTACAGTGACATACCAAAACTTATTGCTGCAGCAGGCAATACAGTACATTACCGCTGCAGAAGTCTCTTTGCTTTTGATAACATGCACCAAAAGAATTGTGTTCATAATGAAGCAACACCTACAAAGAGTGCGCTGCCTTCTCCCCACAGGCATAAGGGCTGCTTCTCACCTACTACTCTACCTAATTAATATATACCAATTAGATAAGATTATGGAAATATATATATAAATAATAGAACATATACATCTATTATCAATAACAAGCAATAACAATAAATGCAAGACCATTCCCCATCATACTGGAGCTTGAGTCTCCTCCTGTAGTAGACCCTGAGCACCACACTTGCTCCTCACCATTCCTACACACACTCATAGCAGCATCTGAAACCCAGAGCCCTGGGTGCTGCAGGGTTTGATTCATCCATAGCAAGCCTGGCTGGATTGCAGAGTGCAGCAAACACAGTTACAGACTGTGTTTGAGGCATGCAAGCAGAAGACCATGCTTGGAGAAGTGCAGACAGGAACCACGCCAGATTGTTTATATCCGAGTCATGATTAATGTTGTCAGTGAAAATCAAGACAATTCAGAGATCACTACGGCACTCGGTGCCTATGTGATGCTCTTCCCTAACTGCAGCAACAGCAAAACTGGGACTAAGCACACATTACCCATGCAAGTATCATGGCTGCATTGAGCGAAACTATTCAGGATGTAAAGCACATGATCCTCATCCCTCTCTGTATTTGCTGGGTTAGGAGACAGGAGCAGGTTTTCAACACATGAGCAGACTCACAGGTTCAAGCACTCCTACTTTTAGGATATCAGCCTTCCTGATTTTCCAACAGGCACCCTAGCAAGTGAGCAGCCACTGAGAAGACACTACCAAAACCTACTGACAGCACAGAAGATAAAAGAAAGGTCCAGGACAGGTGGAAATGGGAAGCCCCAGGAAAGTTCCCTGCAATTTTTATTGCTTTTGATCTCTCTCAATTCACCTCTTTTCCATCCTTTCATGGTCTTGTTTACCAGGCAGACATGGAAGTAGCAGTGTGCGTTTTAAATCAACTGGGACTAGTAAAGAGGAAAGTTAGCAGAGCTTGGGTTAGCTTGAAAAGTAGCGAGTAAGAGTTTGGGTAAAGGGAAGGGACCCCATGCTTGATTACATGGGGATCTGGGACAAGTCACCGATTTGCAACACCAGGTGCATGCATGGATCCCAAATCTCCATAAAAAACCCAACAAAACCAACAACCAAACAAACCAAGAGGCCCTCAGGCTTCATTCTGGGGAGTCCCTGTTACTGCAATATCTCTGAGCACTCGCTTGGGAGAGATGCGCCCTTTGCTCCCACGCAGGGCTTTTTGCCAGCTTGGATCCACCCTTAACCTCAGGGGTGGGAAAGTCAGACCTGCCAGAGTGTGTGTTGTGTCTCTACAGACGATGTGTGAGTCCCAAATCACTGTAAACTGAAAATCCATATAGCGCATGACACCCATACAGAGAGGCTGAGCAGGGGAGCAGCAGGTAAACTCTTTTACACCAGCCTGTGTTTGCAGTGGAGATTTTATTTCCTTTGCAAAACACATTTCAGCTTTTCCAGTATGACTCCAGTACATGTCTACCCAAACAAAAACATAGGCTCTCTGTTCCTCCCCCCCCCCACCCCAACCTGATTTCCCTCTTTGGGAATGGTTTTCCAGGGCAGATCGGACCATGCAAACCTACCACTCACCATGGCACTCACGCAATATGCATCAGGGATTCCCTGAATCACTCAGTGCTGGGTTTGGTCCACCACACAGGCTCCTGGCACAGTCATCCCTTCCCAGGAGCCCACTGCTCGCCTGTGTGCCGCCACCACTAGGAGATGGCAGTGCTCCTGACCTTCCCAGTCTTCCCATCTGCTCTACTATCTGGATTTTGGCTGCTGGCCACAGCTCTGTCACCCATAACCTAGGAACATTTCTCTTACACTCCAGCACTTAGCCCAAGCAGGATCGCTATCCTGCAGTATTTTTCTCTGTAACCTTTCCAAAATATGGCCACAAGATGAAAATTCCAAATAGAAACGTTATTTCTCTGCCTTCTCACCACAATTCCCATTTCAGCTACTTAACCATTCACCCTATGATATTCAAAAGCATCACTGCTCAGACCCCTACCCACGCTAGTCACTGTCACCAAACCCTTCCGACTTCCTCCCAGGGAATAGCTCCCCTTGGTCAGAGTGTTTGGTTCAAACCTCTCAGCCCCCCTTGTCCCTCTGCGGTTGCCTGATGGCGTTTGTTCACGTCGCAGCGATCGCCTCCTCCGCTCCACCAGCAATGCCAGCTTCATCCATCTGCTCCTCAGCTTCCCCCACAATAGTCACTGCCATCCCTCACGCTGCCCCTCTGGCACGGCAGGACCTCATGCCATCCGTCTGCACAGCCTGGCCTGGCCTGCAAGCCTCATGAAGACCCATGCCCGCTATCAAATCAGTCCAATTTCATTTCTGCAGTGCATTTCAGTTCGTTGCTGGTAGGACCTTCCCAGACCTACTGAGAACCAGCCGCTGACATGGGTGGCTCCAAGGACGTGCTGCTCTGTGGTTGCCATTATAAACCCAGAGACCCTGCTCCCATCACATTCTGGGATTGCCTTTGGACTCCTTGAGGTTGCCATCAGCTGGCAAAACAGTTTAAACAGAGATCAAGAAACTTATTGCACTAAGAAGTATAGGATGTAACTCAGAAGAATGCTTTAAAGAACTGCCTAACACATCCATCCTGCCTGCAGTATTACTGCAGTAATAATATTATCACTATAATTTCAGTTGCAACAGCACACCTTCAGCATAAATAGGAAGAAAGGCTAAGGCTAGCTTTCTTCCTGGCTTGCAGAAGGAGTTTGGGCAAATCTCTTGCACCTTAGCTGACATGCTTGGGGACTGGGTTTGCACCTCCTTCTGAGTTGTTTAATCCCAAATGCCAACCCGTCAGCCACATGTGGCAGAAACTGGCTGCGCTGCTTTGGAAGGAAGACTCAACACTGCATGATCAGAGCACTGTAACGAGTGAAGACATCCTCCAGCTTGGACCAGTTGCAGAAATGGGTACAAAAGATCTCTGGTGCAGGATAGTACTTCTCTCACCTAATTTTTACCATCTAGTTTATGGCTCAGAGTGACAGGGGAAGAGATGGACAACCCCAGGGTTATGCCTGCAACCTGCTTCAAACATTTGTCCTAAAGCAGGATGCAACATCTCTGCAAGTGGTGCAGTCTCTGAACTGATGCCAGAAGTGGTTACACAGCTACTATAGAATAACTGCTTAACCTAGAAAGAGCCGGGGTGAAACACATCCTGGTCCATCTCCTTAGGTCTATCTTCCCCACTTACAAGATGTGATAACAGCACCATGCCAGCCTTGGGAGAGCAAGAGGCCAACTGCATCAGTCCCAGGGACCTGGCAAGACACCACAGTGGTACGTGATGGAGGTACCTACAGTCTCAGACTCCTCCGCATAAGACAAACATTCAGCAGCCTTCCTCTCAGGAAATAAAGGTGTTACCTTCCAAATAAGGTTTCAATACGATATTAAGGAATGAGATGTGAATAGAGATTAAGTGTGCAATAGTGAATTAATCACAGAAAACAGGGGCTGAGGGGGAATCCCATGAGAGCGACACATTTACTTCATTATTATATCACACATGACATTAACTATCCACCAAGTCCCTCATGGCACAATTCTTGCATAAAAAGCATCCTCACTTACCAAGCACAATAGAACCTGCAACCGCTCTACAAATAAAGGGTATTTACAAAGAGAGCTGTTAAATATTTATTTTTCTCTGGAGACAGAGATCTCTGCTCACTTATTTCCACTGCAAAATCAGGGAACAGAGGAGCTCACCTAAAAAAAGACCAGGAATCAGTCCAGAGCCTGATCTGGACACAGCACCAGCCTCCTCTACAAGCTGGCGAGTGAAAAGCATCCAACCTGCCATAGAGGGAACATGAAGCAAACAAAATGGGAATGATCTCATCCAGGAGGCAAAGGTAGAAGAAGGAACGCCAGTGACAAAGCAGTGCTTAATAAACACCGTCACACCGCTCTGTCCTGATAGAGCTGGCTTGGCACCACACATTAATGAAGTAACAACCTTCAGTTGTGAAGGGTAACTGCAGATTTGCATTACATTTGCTTTCTGTCTTGGGAACAAGCACAGGTTTCTCAACTAATAAATTAGTGATTTTTATTTCTTTTTCCCTTTATAAAAATTTTTGTTTGGAAGCCGACAATTTGGGGGGGGGGGGGGGCAGGAAAAAACCCCCCCCAAAAAAACCGGGCCCCGAATCCCCCTTTCCCCCCACCCCTTTGTACAATTATTTGTAATCTTCCCCCCCCCCCCTCCCAAACCCCCGCCTTTCACT
>WYDI02018513.1:0-30179 GCA_009867235.2 Psittacus erithacus
AAAAAAAAAAAAAAAAAAAAAAAAAAAAAAAAAAAAAAAAAAAAAAAAAAGAAAAAAAAAAAAAAAAAAAGAAAAAAGAAATGAAACCAACCAATCAACCAAACCAGCATGTGGTTTATTTTAGGTATTAAACAAAAAATGCAATTTTATTAAGAGGGATAAGCGCCTGGTGTGTCTTCTAGCAAATTAATTTTACTTTGTGGATAAACAGAGTGATAATATTTTTAATATCTTATACTATTATTTATAATAGTTGATTTATTTTAATATTTTGACAAATTTTTAGAAGCTGGCAAAACCCCCAGAGGTCTGTGGGAAGGCAAAACATAGTCTCTGTAAAATTTCCATTGCAGAAGTTTCCTTAACTAGAATGTTGAGCATCTAATGCGTTGCAGATTTGCTTAATTCTTAATCCGTTTTGATGTTTTCATACCCATACATTTTGTAAAAAAGTATTTCTATAAAATAGATTTATTATTTATAAAAACATAGATGGCACAAATTATGATGATGATTCATACTACAGATTTTAGTAGTTCTTCATCCACCAAATTATTGCTGAGAATTACCTTCTTTTGATCATGAAAAATCATGTGTGACACAAGTTAAGTTAGTGCAAATGGGTTGTGCTGTAATATTTGAACTTGTTCATGAGGGAGAAGCTGAAGTCAGAAGGAAATTAAGAACTTTTTAGCTATTACATGAATCTTAGAGTAACTCCCTCCTTACACAGTCAAGCTAATCCTTACTGACAACTGTGTTTCTCCCCAGTAAAGAGACCTCATTCTGTGCAATGCCAGATTCTGTTGTGAATTATTGTAATAGTATATCAGATATGTCTTTTTGGAAAGAACAGTGCACGAATACCCTTCATACACAATACAGAAGTTAATACAAGCATATAGGTTTAGAAAACAGAAGACAATTTGTGAATATGACAAAGATAACTCTTGTGACTAACCTGACCATGGAAATCATCATGCTTAACAAAATGGCTACTAAATCGTTAAAATAACTCATGCAGAAAATACACAATTTGTGGGAGGGTCACAGAAGTATTCCACAACTGACTTGATCAACCTCTTACTGCCAACTAATGATGAATGAGTACAGTTTAGGAACAAATTAGTACCCAGCTTAATGATCCACATCTCCCAATCTGAATGAATAATGAGGTAAGGGGGGCACAAGCTGATTTAAATCTAGAGATGTTAAACTAAAGACAGGGTTTCAGGCTGAGCTTATTATTGAAACCAAGGCAGTGGTTTGACCTTTTTAATGATACTCCTTGTTTGTCTTTTCACTACTGCACGGCCAGGTTGAATGGGGCTTTGAGTAACCTGGTCTAGTGGAAGCTGTCCCTGCACATGGCAGGGGAGTTGGAACTAAATGATCTTTGAGGTCCCATCCAACCCAACCCAAAAAAAAAAGAAAAAAAAGAGATAAATCCAGAGATCAGTTTTCCAGTCAACTTTACTGTGTAGTGTGGATTTTCTTTTTCACAGCTGAATATTAGTGGGAATGAGTGGCTGAAGGTTTTATATGCCACTACTGCTGCTTGAAATTATACTTGTCAAGCTGTTGTCTTAGAAGGTGGATAGTTGTTGTGATGATGAGTGTACAGTAGAAACCTATGCAGCTGAAGCAAATATTTTTTTTCTGTGTGTGAGAGACTGCACACAATGAGTAGAGGATAAATTTAAACTTACAATTTACAGTCAGAGTATTCATTCATTATTGTTTAGTCTAACATGTTACACAGCTATTCCATAACTGTAGCAGTAAACTTTTGCTCTCTTTCTGAAGGCCAATTTTTTCCTATTTGTTACCAGAGGATGCTGCCCCTGTGTCCCTGCCCTGCTTTTGTTTTATTTGCCCTCCTTTGAATTCTGAGGAAAAATGTTTGTGGTAACTTTTGCATCACAAAAGGTTCTCCCAGAAGCTTTTGCAGCATTTGACTGCAAAAGTAGTATCATTGAAGTATTGACTTGAATGCTTGAAGGTCAAACTGTAGAATTTTACCAGACAATCCAGGAGCCAGACAGCTTTTGACACCTGCATAACAAAATCTGGAATATCATGCACCATTTTAATGTCTAAATTTCAAGAAAGCTGCTGAAAAAAACATGTTAGAGGGTGCAGAAGAATCACATGAATTGTGCAAAAGTGCAAATCAAGATTGGTTTATATATGTTGTTGTAATCTTGTGACATTTATGGGAATGGAGAACTTACAAACTGTTTCGGGATTTAAGCTTTCATTATCTAGAAGCTGACAGCCAGCAAATATAAATATAACACACAGGGAATTTAATTTGCCAGGAAATCAACCACTGACACATGTTATCCTGACTCATAAGAATTATCTGTATTTGGCCATTTAAAAATAAATATAAGACATTTTTCTGAAACACATGTCCAGCAAAAAAGGTTGGACTATGGCCTAGAAGTAGTGTGGACTATGCTGGGCAGGAGATCAGACTACAGAATCACATTGTATAACTCTCTAAACATATTTATCAAATACCAATGTCAAGCAAATTTGTAATCTAAAAAAAAACCGATATAGTTTGAAGGTAGTTTGATGGCATTTGTTTTCTGTAAGCTGATATTAACGGGTTTTTTTAACATATTTAATTCCCAGTTTAATCAATTATCAGATGCTTCATTTTTTTGTCTGAACCGATTAGATGTGGTCATCATTACCTTAGGTCTTTTTCTTTACAACTTGTAAAAAGTGCTTTTCTAGTGAGTTCCCTAGAATATCCTGGTGTTCTTTAGCTAGCCTTTTAAAAATGCTTGTGTACAAGTTGCCTCTGTCTTGTTACCTTTCCATGTTTTTCTTTTCTTACAAGAGGAAAGAAGGTACTGGTATATATTTACTTAGGTGTGCCAAGCTATAAATTCTTGCAAACAGAGGGATTGATTCTTTTCCACCTAGGAAATGCTTTACTGAAACTTACTCTATGTTAAAGCTTCCTGTCCTTACAAGTAGCACAACTATGAATTAGGGCAGGTAAAATTGTCATTACCAAAACCTCAGTGCTTAAAAGCATAAAGTGATAGGCTGGTTCCCAGTCTAGATCTGATATATGAAAGACACAGGCAAAAACTTTTAGAAGGAAAAGCCACAATTTAGGGTTTGGGTACTCAAAACTGTTCATACTTCCAAGAGAAGCTCTGATTAATTAAAAAATCCAGCAAATCAATGTAATTCGGGATATTGCAGATACTGTATGAACGCTTTTTGAAAAGTATTCTGCTGACTGTGTGTTAAAATTCCTGTGCTCTGTAATTAATATTACATTTTATTATGATTCTTTTAATGGAAAAGCCTAAAAGGATGAGACTTTGTGTCAGGTGTGTTTGAAGTAAATGAGTAGTCTAAACTCTTGAAGTATTTTAAAATTACTTTACAGTTTTACAAAACTTAAAATGTCAAATTAATTGCAGATTGGGCAATGGTATGGTTTGCATCTTTACCTCCCCCTTTTTATGTGGTGTTAGGCTCAGTACCTAGTACCAAGCTGAGTAGAGCTGCAGCTTTTTCTCATCCGCTTTTTGAGACTGCCATCAAAACGTGAGCACTGATCGATCAAAAATGGCCTGCAGCACTGTGAGAACATCTCTGTTGATACTGTTGAGACATGAAGCTCTGTAAGTGTTCAGCAACTGCACCAGACATATCTAAGACAACAATGAGGTTATTTTTCTCATCATGTAATTTTGCTTTGCTACATCACAAAATGAAATATCTAAGAATTGACTATACCCTTAGAAACAATTCTTAAAATTTCTCTGCTATCATTTGGGTGCATTTTTACATGGGAAATGAATCAGTAAAAGGCTTTGTTTCCCTTGGCATCTGTACAAATAATTTGTGGATTAATTCCCCTGTGACAGAAGTGCATGAGGATGTACTGCACACTATCCAGTGATTTCGAAGCTTTTTCAGAATGTGGGTCATTTTTAATTCTCCAGATATAAGGGAAAATATCCTTTAGAACCAGTTCTTCTTCCCCGAAAATGTTTCTTTCATGGAGAATCAATCAGTGATGCTACAAGGAAGTTGCTTTGAGTTTGAGAAACAGCTATGCTTTTGTTCCTGTTTAGCTGTGGTATCTTCGTCTTGGATTGACCGAATGTTGACTAGATTGGGAGTTGGGCTCTATGATCCCTTCCAACTTGAATATTCTATGATTCTATTCTGTAAATTAATTAATTAAATGCTCTTTAGGTCTACAGTATTGTAAATCAGTAGTCTAAGGTGGGGAGAAAGGAGAGAGGGGAATCAGTATTCTGTGCAATTTACGTTTAGTATTTTGGACATTCTCCCAGAGTTATCAACATTTTGTTCTAAAACCAAATGATCAGAGTACTTACACTGACCTTTCTTAAATGTCTTGAAATATTAGTACATGATTTAATGGTGGTTGCATGGTTCTTATGGTAGTTCTTTTTGATAGACATTTATCTGAATAAGATTCAGATTGCTGCACAAGGAAAAGTGATAAATTTCTTAATATGCAACCAGTGTATTGTTTGAGTAGACATATTCAAATGTCAAGCTAGGTTACTATGGTATTTTCAGAGTTTGTGCACAGACAGTTTACTTTTCTATTAGGATTAAACCACTTTTAAATGAAAATGCATTATGTAGCATGCTGTGATTTAGTCTACATCTGATTCAGAATTTTTATAATGTATTATTTTACAATCTTTTAAATATGAAATGCAATATCAATTTGAGAATCAGTCTGCGTTCAGAAAAGGGAAGGTACTAATCTAGCTTTCTTAGAAAAGCAGAATAAAGTAACAACTTAGCAATAATATACTAGTCCCGATTTTGGCAAATACTTTCTAGGAGGCATGGCTCCATTTTTTTTCATTACTCGCTGCGTAAATTTGCTGTATGTAAAATTCTGTTTTAAATTTTAACACAAAACGTGTTCAAAAACTTCTGAAACAAAATAAAACTCCTGCAGCAACAGCTTTCTGTACAAGTGGTTAGCTCCTGCACATTGCTAGTCATTATCACTATGCATTGATTACATACATACACAAAACTGTTAGACAAAACTGTTAGACCTTTTCTCCTAAATTTGCTGTGAGTGTGCAACACCACAAAGCTGTTGCCATGTTGGTTGCGCTGATGCATTGTAGTGGCAGAAATTGTGTTGGTCAGGCCTTGGAGCTCTTTGACAAGAGAAACTGGTACAGAACGAGACTTGTCCTCTTTCTTCTTCATTTTCCCTTTTTTTGTTTGATATTTTTATACTACCTGCCACCGTCCCGAAAGGGAATCATCATGTGCAACGGTTGACCTAGCACTTCCAGTCCACCCCTAAACCCTAACTTGCACAGCTTCATGTCTTTAAATACCTCCAGGGAGGTATTGAAATACCATTTCTCTTGGCTGCCTGTTCTTCTCAGCATAAGTTAAATTATCCCTCTGCATTAGCCTTAGCTTCATAGGTTATGTATGTTTAGAGGTAAGGGAAGGCATTCCCTTCTAATGCTTCCCATTAGAAGTGATTCATAGTATGACAGTATTTCTGAAACAATACTCTATTTTTCAATGCACTCCAGAAAAAGAGGTTTTCTGGATACAAGTCACATTTCAGTCACAGAAAAGCTATTATACAGGAGCAAACCAATTGTCCATCTAAATCCAGTTCTCTTCCTCTTTTAATACTTACCTGGTTTGTATCCAGTATTTCAAAAGAAAGAAAACACTCTTATTATATAATGTTTAGAGAAGGAGTATTCATTTTTGCGAGTAATCACCTCTGTCTCATTATCCTTCATATCTGCTATCTGGGCAGGTTGGAAAGAATGATAATGGCATTCTCTTATCTGACCTTCATTGAAATAGCACTTCCTAAACAATCTCCAGTATCAATTCAAGGGTTAATTTGGAATCAGGGGGAGAGTTTTTAGCCCAGCAATTAACTATTGCTAATTCTGTCAATTTTATTTTTTTTTTATTTTTTTAAAATAGTTAGGCTAAGAAAAATATTCTTGTTATTCTGCTTCCAGTAGGGTTATGAAAATTTGTCATTACAAAGTCCTTGGAAGTTTGCTTTTATGTATATTGTGTCTTCTGTTAGGTTTATTAACCCTTGACAACTCACTGCTGCAATACTTCCAAGTTCTATATATAAAAATTGATATCCCCTCTTCACCTTCCAGCAACAGCAAAAAGTGATTTTATAGGACATTAGCATAATGGAACAACAGTAAAATGATAAATTGAGCCCATTTCAGAAAACAGAACACACACTTGGTAATTTATTGCAGTCAGTGCTATGCCAAAGACCTCATTTGTATCATATGCTTTTAACACTGATGAGAATGTTGCCACTTCTCCACACCTTCATGTCTGTGAAATTCATTTGAGAGCAGAATTGTTCTTTTCTAATAAAGCCAAAAGCACTTCTGGGTATTCTCATCTTTACATGACATAATTGTCTCTCATGAATGTTTCTAATTACTTTATTGTTTTTAAAGGCCCTTTTCATGTTAATTGAAGTCAGGAACATTTGCTACCTCCCCTGTAACAAGGGGTGGGGTGGGAACACTCTTGTGTCCTTGGAATATATTTGGATTGTTTATGGGTGACAGCATGGACGGATTTTCTTCTGCAAATGCATTGCTTATGTCTTTATGACACCAGCTGAAGATGGCATTTATAGGTGGAAAATGTTCTGTGTTGGTTAAACAAAACTATGTTTTGCAAAATAATTGTTGGTATGAATTAATTACTGATGCCACTGGGAAAAATAGGAAAGTACCACTTAGGAAAGACCTCTTAGGTGTAAAAGCACAACAATAGAGGTATAGGGTGATTCTTTTTTAACAGCAAGAGTCCAATTATGAGGCACAAGTAAGAAGAAAACTTGTTTAACTTTCATCAAAGAAACAGTAGTTGTTGCTGCTATGCAGCTTAGTGCTTGCACTATATGGTCTCTGTTATGGGCTGTTAGCACTTAAAATGACACAAGACATATTCTCTCAAGTCACATGCTTGAGATTCATTAATGTCATTGGATGTTCTGTGCACACAGCAAGGACATTGGGAGAACAGATCTATTAGAAAAGCTTGATCTACAGAAAGTAATTGCATGGAACAGATAGTTCAATAAATTCAGTTCTTACTAGAAAATAAAACATAGCCGTACAAAACATCCTGCTCTCTCTTTCTAAAGGCATGTAGCTTCAGTGGGACTAAACTTTAACTTCTGTGGGGAAAAAAAAAGTTTGTTGCATGTGGCATGGGAAGACAAATTTTCTGGTTTTGATTTTTTTTTTTTTTGTTTGTTTGTTTTTGTGTTGTTTTTTTTTTTATTAGGAAAAGAATGGTTGTGATAGGAAAATGGAGAGTTAATTTAATTCAAAAGATCTAATTCATATACACAGAAAACCAGAACTGAAGTGAGTGCATGCTTTTCCATTGCTGTGCCAAAAGTCTTCAGAATTTTGCAGTCAGCTTTGTTTCGGTGAAGGTTTCACATTTTCACTGCTACCTGGGTAACTATTGTTAGAGATGCCAAAGTAGTGCCCTTTATGTCCATTCAGGTTTCTCTTCGGAGACTGCCAGCAAGGGTTGCAGTTGTTTTTCTCATCTTTTGTGCCTCAGTTGTTTGGGTTTTTTTGTCCTTTTGTTTCCTTTTTTCTTTTAGAGAATAACATAGGAACCAAGATTCTGTATCAGCTTTAGGAGGATTTCAAAAATCCTCTAGTGTAGGGTTTATTTCCCCTGCTCTGAGGTACACTGAACTTTATGCTTAAAACTCACTCATCCTTACATGTTCTTCATGAGGCAACACTGCCTACATTATGCCCAGCAACTAAGATTTTATCTAGTTGGAACAAAATGAAGATCCATGCTGTGCAAACAACCGTTGTCCTTTGTAATTATTAAATATTTGCTACAAGGTTCTGGAATGTTGATACTCTGTGGATCTATTGGCTATGGGCAGAAAGCTGAACTTTGGTAGGATTACAGCATTTGTGATCAAACTGAAAGGAAAATAAATGAAGAAATCTCTTCCTTGATCTGCTTTTCATTTATAAGACAGAATAGTACAGTGACCTGCAAGTGAATTGTCTGGAATGTTTCTGAGCTGGATTATACATGCTGTGGCACCGTTTTTTGTACAGCTACTATGTCAGAATTATAGTTTCCTTAGAGAGGCATCCTGGGTCTGGAAGTCCCAATTTAGTGGTTAACCCTAAGATTCAAAACTAGCATTTTTGCATTCTAGTTTAAAAAAAAACAAAACAAAACAACCAAATCAAAAAAAACAACAAACCAACAAACAAAAAAAACCTCAAAACAGGAACCTCTTTATTCACCAGTACACCTGAAACTGTATGTTATCTGTACTGTTGGCATCTATGTTGGTATTCTGTCTTAGGTTTTTGACCTTGGCAATATGTCAGATTTTTATTTGGTAGTTACATCCAACTGCTGCTGTAACTGGATGCTGTAAAGCAAATGAATGCTTTAGATTTTGTTTTGTCTGTCTATCTACATGAAGTAATTTCTGCATTTCTGAAGGAGAATATCTGTAACTTACTTTCTACTTAAAAAGCAAGCCCATCTTGTTATATATATATATATTTCTTTAATATGTATATATGTTCATATATTTTAACTACCCTCCCATCCAGCAAAACAAAGATTGAAAAATCAAAGGTGACAGCTGCATCGTGGAGCAAAGTGTCCCAGAGGACTCTGAAAGCCAACAGATCTGCTGAGCACCAACACTCTCTTTCTGAGCTTCTGTGGTGCCTACTGGTGCAACATTCAGTTCTGTGGGTCTTGGTACTTACCCATCAAAAGACAGGGACAGAGAAAAAGAAATATATGGGAATGGGGACTTGAGGTGGAGGGGAAGGGGAACACCAGTATATCATGCTCCTAGTTGAGCCTGTTCACCATGTACTGTTCAGTTTCATGGAACAAGGATTTAATGATAAATGCTGGTGTCCTGGTTTCCAGTGCTGGCTGACGTTATTTTATTGCATATTTGCTGTGAAGATGTAACAAAGGCGTAATAATGATCAAAAGTTCACTTGAGCAACCAAAGTACCTGGAGCCCCCATCCTTCCTTTTGTTCACCACAATTTTCTCCTTAGCTTTGTCACACAAGGAATACTCAGTACATATGACTGGAAAAAAAACCTCTAGTTGGCCACAATCGATTGGTTTCTGATTTAAAGCTATACCACTTGGCAACTGAGTTTTTATCAATTGCAACTTTTCTCAGCCTCCAGAAATTATTTTTGAATTAGCTGAATCAAACATCAGTAGTGTTTTAAATAAAGTCTGAACTGTAGATATTGCCAGAATTAATTGAGCCCTAAGACCTGGAACCTCAAAGCTCTGCTAGCCCTGTTAGTTCTGTTAGTTAGCGTTAACTAACAGAATTCCCCATGTGCAGGTTAGCTGAGAAGCAGCAAGCTTCATTGTGTTAAAGTGAAATGCACAGAAAATAGAATCATAGTAATCCTCACTGACATGCTTACATGTGCAGCCTGCTAAGCATCTACATCTGTTATTTGATAATGGAAATAATAGTCAGTCTTTGAAACAGTGATATAGACTAATCCTACCCTTGCAACTTTCACAGTTTCCTGAACATGTTAAAGTTCCCTGTAGTGACATCTGCCATCTAGTGAGCTGCCTTGCTTTGCCAATATACATGATTCCACCTATGAAAACTTTGAGCTTCAGCTCATAACCATTCCACACTGGAATTTGAGGAGGCCCTTCAGGGGTTCTCCAGCCACAAAACATGTTGGCTTGATCATCTTCATAAACAACAAAACCTACACTTTATTTTCCAGAAGGAATACAATGGCTAATCTATCAGAAGGAATTAAGCTAATATTACTTAAAATAACTCCAGATGATGTTCCTAAGTTTGTAACTAGATATGTCACCGTAACTCTTTGATTTCCCCTTTCTCCCTTAATGCAGACCCATGATCAAAGCAGTAATATGTAGGTCCTGTGGAACTTCTTAATAAGATACATTATTGGCATACCAGAAATCTCGTTTATAAATATGTTCCCTGATTCATCAATTATTTGGTATTTTTGATACTATATGTACAGTATCTTTAGATGTGATATTTGTATTAAATGTTCATCGCATTTTAGAGACTAAAGTGCATAGCAATTAATTTGAACTGAGTCTTACTATTGTCCTTCAATGTGTCAGTTTAGGAAATCACCCTCTGCCCCACGTTAGCATTTCTATCGCATGATCTGTTGAGACTCCACTCTTTGCCACACTACATATAGAACAGAGCTTTAGCAGCTGGTTGCTACTTTACCCCCGATTAGTGTGACGCTGAACCAGTGGCTGCCAGCTTAACTCTCAGTTGTTCCTATAATGGCTCACCAATCAATTAATCCAATTGATTTTGGAGAATAGTTTTATTGAAGTTAAACAGAAATGCTTAAAGACTATTTTGTATTTTCAACTTGAGAAGTACTTCATACCTCTTAATCTCTCCAGAAGCCTGTCCCCTTTCTCCCATCTCACATGAACTTAAGAAAGCTTTTTTTTTTCTTTGTCATACAATCCTTTTGACAGTTTCACAAATGTATGTCCTGGGGAAATCTCCTTTCTAGTGCTGAATTCCCAAGTCATACTATAAGTGAGAAGATATTTCTGAAACTTCTGAAGAGACAAGATTTCATCTAGATGCCTCCCCACTTCCTTCCTCAGTAACCATTGATTTCTAGTTGATTCTCATGTGTTATTCAATGAAGGATCCAAATAGGCTATGAAACTATGAAAAGGTTTCTATCTACCTCTCCAGTATTTAACCTAGATTCCTGATCTATTATGTATCTTTGCAGGAGGTGGTCAACCCCGTAGTTCTGTCATATTTATAGTATATTTTTAAGCCATTCAGTCAGAGAAAGAGATTTCATTACCTGGACACAAGGGGCCTACAGGAGAATAGGAGAAATTCAAATTCTTGCTAAATGATAGATTGGGAGTTTGAGTTATTGTGAGATTTTCAGATCTCAGGGAGATCTCTAATCTGTCACTACAATTTTTACAGCTAGCAAAAGTGCTTTATGGTTGCTAATTTCTTTAAGTGGAAAGGTGTTTATGAGAAGTAACTTGTGTTGAAGTTAATTTCCATTGTCTTTATTACAATATTTGTTTTGAAGCATATAATTGCTAACGTGAATTTTCACTGGGGCCACTCACAAATAAAGTTCTTTAATTATGCTAGAATGTTCTAAGGCTTGATGCCAAGGTATAATCTCACCTTACCTTATTTCCCTTGTGCTAAGAATTTGATTTCTATATTATGAAAGTAAAATGATAGCATTCAGACTTGGTGCTCTTTGGCAATGCAGCTATCCATATAGTCCCTATATAGTGACATACTTAGCTTTTCACCATTTTGCTGTAAATAAGGAGTACAATTATTCTTACTAAATGTATATACACTTAAGAGTGAGATGAATGATTAAGATGAAAGCATTTCTTGTTCAAAGAGCTCATCAAAGGCAGGTAAATGTGTAATACCGTTTATCATGATGTCTCTGTTCAAACGCTCAGACTACTGTCATCTAGTATGCAACAGGCCATATGAAATGACAACCACTTTTTTACATTTTTTAATCAGTCTGTTGTAGCATCCTTATTGAAAATTGCCAGTACTGCCATTCTCTGTCAGTTCTTTTGTTGCTTGTCTTTGATATAATGCAGCTACTCAGCCTCATATGTCCTGTCAGGGGGAATATTCCTTTCCCTCATCATTCTTCCTTTATTGTGTGCCTTTTTTTTCAGAGTTAAAACGTAAGTGATATCTTCATTGTTAATTTCCTCTACTATTTTTATATTTCTTTGATCGAGTCTCTGGCTCTCATCTCCAACACTCAGCTTCTTTGCTTATGCAAAATACTTCTTTGGTAGTATTCCTGTTATTCTGTCACCTTGTTCAAAATCAGCAAAAGAGAGTGCTGCTGCCTGATTCTTCTTCTGTGTTATAAAAGGAGCTGTTTTGAGTAACAACTTCCTATGTCTATTGTGCTGCTACTACTACTGTTCCCAGTTGTTTCCTTGATCCATAACAATCTATAAAATTTTCTTCCCTCTGTTTTTCCGGGCGGCGTCTCTTTGCATGTAAGACTTTAATATTTTAATTTTGTTCAGTTAATAATTCAAAAAAGCTTTTCCTTGCCATTTTTTACCTACACAATGTTATTTTCTAAGGTTTAGTTCTGTGTCTTTCTTTTCCCTTTCTCCTGCCTCTTCCATTTCCCTAGTGTTTCCTTGTTTTCATTTAAAAATAGCAGAAAATGAGTCAAAACAGAATATTCAGTTGAATTAATTTATTGCAGATGTGAAAAGGAATCTACATACCTAGTGAATATCAGTGTGTAACTGTCATGGAGTTGATCTGCCAGTGGTCTATACTA
Source organism: Psittacus erithacus (assembly GCA_009867235.2). Lineage (NCBI taxonomy): Eukaryota > Metazoa > Chordata > Aves > Psittaciformes > Psittacidae > Psittacus > Psittacus erithacus. The sequence continues at coordinate 12,459 of WYDI02018513.1, forward strand.
GCTGTCTCCTAGGCAGAGCATCATTTATATTTTCTTAGCTGTGTGTGGTCTGATGTGCAACTCTGGACAAGACATGGCTTTCCAAGTATTCCCAGAGGTAACAGTTATTCCAAAGTTTTTTCTCATTTCCTCTGAGAGTAGACGCAGGGCAGTGGAATCATCGATTCGTATAAATGTATAAAACTTAAACAAAGTGTTAGTTCCCATCTTTTCTAACTGTTGCTGAAGCATATTACATTTTGCTTTTACAATTACAGTGCTTTTGAACCTGAAAAGTTTCATGAGGAGCACTAAGTTGCTGCAAATTTACTAATGTTCTCTATGCTCAACCATCAGAATTGTCCATTACTACCATGTAATTTGGTATATGTTTCTTTGCATCAGATGGAATTTCTTTGAAAATGTCTTTGAGTAAAAAAAATTAAATAAATTAATAAAATAATAGCGTTTCTTACTCTTTTGAATGCACAAAGGATCAGAACTAATAAAAAGACTGAAAAGCATTAGCAAAAGAACTGGAAATAAAGCACACTTTTATAAACAACATTGGTGTATGAGTTAAGTTACGATCGTTTTGTAATCAATGAAGACAATACTTTAAAGATTATTGCTGTTGGAAAAACACTCTTCAGAAGATTAAGGTGCAGGGCAGGGCACAATCAGTTTTTAAAGCTTAAGGTGACAGCTTGAAATTCAAAAACAGGCAAGGAGATTCAAAGAAAATACATGAAGACTTATAATCTAGTTTAAACTTACAAGACTTGTTCAAAGGCCTGTTGTCATTTAATCACTAAAGTATCTGCTACAACAGAGCTAAATATCTCAGTGTTTGTGGAGAAAACCAAGAGCATAAATAAAATTTATTGAAAGTAATTTAGTAAAGACTCGTGGATCAGGATTTTTTTCATGAGCAGAAACGCCTCCAACAGGGGGGTTGGTCTGGGTTGCACAGAAGCAGGACTGGCCTGTGTGTTTCCCATTGCAGCCTGGAGGTCAAAATAGGCTGGACCACTGCATCTGTAACTACAGATCCACACTACAGTCTTTCTGAGGGCACACAGCAGCACAATGAAATGTAGTATCAGATTACTTCCATTTCTTTCTCACATGAAAAATGGCAGCAGCTATACCAGTTCAGATCAAAGATTCATTTAGCGTAGTATCGTATTTGCAGTCCATAGCTTCTGTCAGTAGCTTGTATAAATCAGTCTTGTAATAGTATTTTCCAGGCTGCTGTCCTACTCCTGGTCACTTTCCGTGTGCATCTTATGATTTGGTAGACCTCTGTAATACTCTCTTTTAACTGTTGATTTTATTTTTTTTTTTTAGTCTGTTGAAGTGTTTCTGGCATGGGTGCTGTTGATTATCCATTCTCTCTTTTTTATATGTTTTCAGTTCTACCATATTCTGTTCTGAGATGGAAAGGGTAGAATTGCACATGCTGTTGAAAATGAAGCACACCATGGATTTTTACAGCATTTGCACAGCACTGTTTTCTGTAGGGTTTTTTTTATTCTGTTCCTCTCTTAATAATTCCTAGCATTCAATTTACTTTTTTGATTGCTACTGAGCATTGAGTTGGCATTTTCATAGAGCTATCTATTATAACCTCAAGATCTTGTTTCTGTGTGGTAATAACTAGTCAAGACCATCACCGTTTCCGTAAAATTATTTTTCCCGTGTACATTACCTTACATTTATGTACAATGAATTTCATTTTTCACTTTATTATTAGTCGCTCAGCATCCTGCAGTCTTCAATGTTTTTTCCAGTTGGCCTTCATTTTTACTTCCCTAAATAAAATCATATCACCAGCCAACTTTGTTATTTCACTGTTCATTTCTCTTTTTCTGATGGCACATACTCAAGTCCTAGCACAATTTCCTTTTGGGACTGCGCTGAGAAAATTGATCATTTATTTGTGACCTTTGTTTCCTGTGTATTAACCAGTTACTTGTACACAAGGGAAATTTCCTTTTGATTCAGTAACAATGTAATTTCTATTAAGAAACTGCTGGAGAAGCTTTTTTAATGTTTTAGTACGTGGAATAACTTAATTATCTTCCATAAACCTTGCCACCTCAGTACTTATTCCTTGGGTGCTCTAAAAAGTGAACTTTCCCAGAATGCTTTGTAATAGGGTAACAAAGCTAACAGTAATACAGTTGTTGCTGCTTGTTACCAGCCTTTTATTGTAACTGGTAATTACTACTGATATGTTAGCTTACCTGTATCTGAATGGCAGTATTTGAGTAGAACTGGTATATTTAGACACTAGAAGTAACTAAAGAGCTAATACAAAGAATAAACTCAGTAGAAAAAGCCGTTGTTTTGACTGAGAGTATGCTGTTATTTGAACTTTCAGTCTAAAGAAACATATCTAATTAGATACTGTGATTGCACACTAACACTAGGAAAACAATTTCAATCTAACCAAGAACACAAATTTTAATTTTACATTCTGTATTGTCAAAAAGGTGGTTGCCTAAATTCTGTATGATCCCTTATACAGATGAACCTTTGTGAAATGTCATATATTTCAAACTATAAATAAACTGATATGATTTCATCTTCAATTTGCAAATGAAGGCATCCATTCTATAAACTTAAACGTAATTTCTTTTAATTCTTTTTCTAAGGTCAATGGTTCATTCTCCATTAAGGAGCTGATGATTTCATGATATTTTTACCCTTTCCATGATCTGTCAGTATTTTTTGTTTCTTGTTGTGCACAACACAGGTATTATGTGGTATATCACATGCTTGGTATGAAGGCACCAAAGGTATGAAGGCTCTGCAACTTCTTCAACTTCACTCCCTCTTTTGAAGTTTAACTGGGTGTGTCAAAGGCAAGCTGTGAAATGGGGCAGTTGTGTAACCTTGGATCAGACTTCTGTGAGAAAAGCTGTATGAGAAAGAGCTGCAGGAAGCCTTGACAGAGGTCACCACTTCACCCATCCTTGATGGGTCCATTGACGTGGGAGCTGCGTTTCAGCTCAAGTCCTTACCTTTGTTCTGTCCCTGTGCCATGTTTTTAGGTATGCTATGTCTGGTTGTATACATTCTTGAGCCTGACCTTGACTTGCTGACTTGATTTCCTGGCCAGCCTAGGACCAGTCTTATCCTTATTTACTTGCTTGGTGACCACTGGTCTGCGGGTTACCATCACTAAACCTACCCTGCTCACCTTGCTCAGGTGCAGTGGGTCTGAGCCCCTGTTGGCCAGACCATGGCTGCTGTTTCCTGTAACATCCCCATTGACTTCTTGCTTTCCTGTCCTTCCCCTGCTGTGCCATGCCCTGGTACCAGAGTGCTCAAGATTTCTAGGTGTTAAGCTGTCCAGTCATGGCTATTTCCCAAGGCATTGCTGCTTTTCGTACAGAAATCTCGAACAAGTGTGCAGGTTCTCAAATTCCACTTGGCCAAATAGATCAGAGCCATGCTGGAGCTGATCAGTACAACTGGCTTTTCAATTGTAAGCATTTCTTGGATCATTTGCTGAAATTGTGTGCAACTGGATCTGCTGCTCTTCTGGAAGCCTATGCTGCAGGATCATTGCTACCCAAGCTTGGTTTTCGGGAGCAGCTTTTCTTTCCCTTGTGTGTTTAGGCTTAAATGCAGAAGTCCCTGCCTTCAACTACAAATAAGCCAGTTCCAGCCAGTTGTTATCACTCCATGACACACTCAGTTCCTTTCATGGGGTAGAATACAGCCCATGGTGGGGTTTTGCTGGGGGTGTTTTGGTTAGTACCTAGTGGTTTCCCTATGCACCAGGAGTACATCTTCAGGGAGACCTTTTGCTGTCCCTAGCCTTGAACACCTTGATGCTATACAATGTATCGCTGTCTCCCATGTATCACTTGCTAAGCTTTCTGCCCTCTCATTAAATTGTCTTTTTTTATTTTTTTATTTCTTTTCCCTGTGTTTTGCTGTCTGTCAGAATCATCGCAATTGTTTTTAGCTCTTTTTTGCTGACTTCACTCCTTATTGTTAGTATGAACTATGCTAGCTTTAGTGTTTAAGTTTGCTCCTTTGTCTGAAAATCAGAGAGGAAACCAAAGGAGAGAAGAGTGTATTGTGAGAATTCAGTGAAGGATGAAGTTTATGTAGAGGTCAGGAGAGGGAATATGAAGGGAGAAAGGTAATTACAGAAGTTAGCTGGATAGAAAGATGATGAAAGAGAATTTGGGTGAAATAAGAAAGCATGTGAATGTAAATGGTGCAACAGCTCAGAAAAAAGAAACAAAAGATTCATGATAAAGCTTGAAAGAGAAAGCCTAATAAACATTGTCCCTACTCCATTCCAAATTCCAGACATTTAAAATAGATCAAATGCTATTGGTTTTTTTTTTACATTATTTTAATTTTTAATTAATAGAAGCCTCCTGGCTTTTTTTGCGCAGAAAATGTTTTTCACTGAGAAGGAAGGAGTTAAAAAGATATGTGTCCCGTCTGTCGTCTTTATCGAGTACTTCGATATTCTGCCTCTTATAGAGGTGTTACGGCCAAATGACAACTCTTAATATCCTCTCTTACTTTCATTTGTAGTCCTTGTTACAGTGACAAGTCAATTTCTTTTTCTAAACAGCTGAATCTTCCATATACTTTAATTACCTGAAATCCATAGACACTTTGCAAATCGTATTTGAGTATCAATAAAAGGGTTTATTTTTTTTAAGGTTTATTCTATTTTATATTGTTATCCATAGTGCAAAATACTGTGGCTGTTTGTCATGAGATCTTGTGCACAGCGTCACCAAGTGGGATTCATCTGACCTTATTTTAGAAGTTTGCAATATAGATGTCTCTACCAAAGCTAGTGTTCCTAAATCCCCAAAACAGAGAGAAACAGACCGTTTTAGGCACAATTTATCTGACATATTTATATCTTTTTATATCTACTTTAGGATGAATTGAATCAAACTATAAAATTTCCCATTTTTCTCACTAGAATATAACACAACCTGTTTAGATGAGTCTAGCTGTCAAATAAATGCCATTCTCATGATCTAAATTAGATAGGCATAATAAAGAATAAGTATTGTCATGAACAGGTAGAAAAGTTTTATAAATGTCTGCATCTGCATATATGTGTCTGGGGAGGAAAGCAATGTGCTCTGTGAAATCTTTGCAGGTAAAGATGGGCAGTTAAAAAAGGAAAGCTAGAGGCAGAGCATACCAGTTTTATTTTTGGAAAGTAAATGGGATCTTTTAAGTCACATCTCTTTTTTTAGATGCAGAATTGCAACCTCCACATGTTGAAAAAAAAGAAAATTTAGCTTTATATGGAAATTTTTCACTACTTTGAGACTCCCGGGCTTATATTGCAGATGTTTTCCCTCCTACTGTGTTGAATCAAGCAAAGTTCTTAAAGTGCAGATAGTTAGAAAAATACTTTTTTCTTCACTTCTATGTATTTTTTCCTTATGTGGCTGCAAATTGCTAAAATGGTCGGAGAGGTCTCTGACAGCAAGTCTGCATTTTACAAATCACAACTAGTCTAAATGTAAATATAATGGAATTTGAAAAAATGTTAGCTTTATGTAATTTTCAGCCTGTTGAAAGACTCATGTAGCTGTGTCCGCTTTTAAATAGCTGAGTTAAAGGAAAGACTCTGTAATCGTTATCATCTATATGAAAATGTAGTTCAAATGAAAACAGTAGGTTAGCTCCTAATATCCCTATTCAGATTTCATTCACTTAAACAGTCATGTGGATAATAATGGGTGTTTTGACTGAAGAGAGATTTCAGGATCAGGTCTATAATCATTATGACTAATGTTTTCTGATTAACTAGTCATGCATATCAAAATAATTGGTCTGTGCTATCACTAACATGTGTAAAGCTCCCACAGCACGTTCATCATTAACAATACAGAAAAAATTAGGTAATTCAGGTCCTAAGGAGCTTAAAAATCTAAATGGGGAGACAGTACAAAACACTGGGATACACATCAGAAAAGCTACTTTCTCTTTTTATATAAAACACTAAAGGGAGAGAACAGTTAGTTTTTGTGATGGGATATTTGTGAAGAAATTAGCTTTGCCAAGGTAGAAAAAAGAGAGGGTGTCTCACAGGGATGAGAAGACAGGTCCCAGCAGAGATCATAAAGGCCTTTTGCATTCATATCCTTTCTTTTCTTTTCTTTTTAATTTTTTTTTTTTTTTTTGCCACTGAAAGCAACATAATTAAATAAACATGGTAGAGAAAACCACCAAGCATTTTATTAAAACTAACCTGTAATAAGTGGCTTTATCTGATGATCTTTAAGAGTGAAAACTGCAAAATAGGGATTGTTTTCTGAATTCTTATTAAACTTTTTGAAGTTATATGCCAACAAATTGTATGCCTCATGCATTTACAGTATGTATACATGTGTATAATTCACATATGTACAAGTATGTATATGTTCATACATATTAGTGATGCATATTAGCTTGGTCCCTGTTATGTTTACTATGTTTAAAATTTTCTGGACATGTTGGAGGTATAAAATGATGAATAAATTGTTTTTGAAAGTGGAGAACAGATTTTGCCTATCAAGCAGTCCCACTCCTGCTTTTAAACTAGGAAAATTCTGTCTCGGACTTCTGATATTAAGGTTTGGGTAATTTACTGAATGCATCACTAAAACTAAAGAGGAGGAAGCGGTTGATCTGTTCTCACACAACCTGCAGCGCAGCTTTTTCAAACCTTCCTCATTTCTTTTCTATGGATAATTTGAAGGTCTACATCAACAAATAGCTAATACAGAAAATACACTGAGGAGAAAAGCAGAATCTGAACTAATAGCAAAAACATTAAGAAAGATTTTAATGGAGACCAATGCGAATACGTGAAATCTATAATATGTGTGTCTTGGATCATTAAACTGTAAGCTTTCAACTTATCGCATCAAATTGAATAACGCCCTCATTTTTTCCTTAGAGATTTTATAGCTACCTGTGTTAGTATTTTTCCCCTTGAATTTTTGGCTTAGTGACTTGTGGCTCCATCTCCACAACAACTTCTTTCTGCCATTTTACTTTTATCCTACAAATTTTTTCACAGCTTTTTTTCATGAATTGATCATTTCCTCAGGAGGCTAAGCCAAGGTTATAATGGTGGCCCGTGTACCTTTGACACACTTGAACACAGATAACTAAGCCTGAGGTGGAAATGTCAGGGAAAAATCCTTACAAAGGAGCTTGTGGAGAGGAGGCTGCAATACTTAGGATATTTTTGTTTCTCCTGATACTTTTCGTGCTCCAACAGTTTTCTCTTGATTTTTCTGTCATTTTCTTACTTTAGTATTTCTTTCAGACATACTTTAGGTATTTCCAAGTGGGAAGTCATAAAGTTTCTCCAGCTGCTACAAGTTTCACTCAAATGAGAACATTGATAGAAAAAGTGGCAATTAGCACCATGGCGCAATTTTCATTACATGGCATTCATAATGAATATGTCTGGGAATTATTTAGCACAAAATATACTACAGAAAAAAATCACTGTTGTTTTTCTTGACCTGTCATCCATTCTTGACTGACAGAGATACTGTCTCCTGGCACTGAAGGATATTAAATTTATCCTTAACCCCATCTCCAGTGACTTTGAGTAATTCAGTTTACACAGGGCTTAAACTCAGGTTTTTAAAGACATTATTTCTTAGTGTATTGAAAAGGAGATGTGATGAATTTAGTTTAAAATGTTACTATATCTCTTCTGTCATGTTACTTGATGGTTAATATAGATAATAAAAGTTAAAATAATTTATTTCTAACACTATAGCTTGACCTGAGGATATAGCTTATTACCAGAGCTATCTTAGTAGGTGAGCCTATGCATACTTCTGCTTTGAGTTCTGGAAAGTCTTGGAGCCTTCAGTAGCTGTTCTTGATCAGTTAGTTTCTGCTTTATGTTTTGCTGCATTTTTTTGTTAAGAAATTTTGTTAGGAAAATATCAGTGCTACACATTTCTTGTAGTTTAAAAACAGACGCAAAAGCAAAACAAGAGAAAACCTCAAACAACCCAGACTTATTTTCTGCTTGCTCCCACATAGATGATTCTAAATTTGCTACTACGTGAGACATTAGTATAATTTGTATTCTTTAAAAGTGAATGGCCTCCTTATTAAATAGAATAGCAAAACTATTGAAATAACTTCTAGAACTTGCAGGGAATAAATAATAGGAAGAACAGAGTGGGGTATTCGAGGATATTTTTAAAAAGTAAAAGGAAATTTTACTTTTATTTTAGAAATAAAAGGAAAAGTCTAGGAATTTTAAACCTAAAAGCTTAATTGAAGTTCCCAAAAATGCTTGGAGGAAAAATCTAACACTTGCAAGTATCTGAAAGAATCCAAGAACAAGAGTAACAACTAGCAATTTGTCAAAAACCAGATCATATTCAACTGTGGAGAGAAGAAAGCGATAGATATCATATATTCATCTTTGTAAGGTCTTTCACAATTTAGCATGATACTGTCATTAGCAAGCTGGGAGTCCAGATACAGATAAAAATACACTAGGGCTGCTGTGGACTTGGTCTACTAACCTGTAACTGGGGAACTGTTATTAGTAGTTCATCATCAAAAAGGAGGGATGGAATACACACAATACTTATTAAAGCTGTAGACATCACCAAGCTAGGAGGGACTGCAGATAAACAGGAGGACAGACTGGGAATGTAAAATGATCGCAACAAACTGGAAACATAGTCTAGAAAAAAATGTCATTTTGCCCAGAAGAGGCCAGCATAGGGTATTGCACTTGGCTGGCAGTATTCAGCAACACAAATACAGAATGGACTACAAGTAAAGTAGACAGGGGTTTGGAGGTTAATTTTAGATCACAGACTGAACAGTAATCAGGAACAGTTGCGCCCGTAATGTTAATTAAAATATTATATAGAAACAGATAAACAGAAGTATAACCTTCAAGATCTTTAAAAAAAAAAAAAAAGAAAAAAAGGGATCGAGACCAAGAGCCCTATTGTGCTGAGCATGGCAGAGTCTTCAGCTGGAAAATTATCACAAGCTTAGGAAGCTGCACCTAGCACGATTTAAAGAAAAATCTAAGTGAAATATTTTGAGCTCTAGAGAGTATTGCATGTAAGAATGGAATGACCGTATTAGGGTTGACTAATCTATACAAAAATGTATCTAATATATAAAAATATATCTACCCAGTACAAAAGCCTGCTGTAAAGAGAAAGAAAATTAATTGTCTTCCATATCTGTGGTGGAAAGTAGAGAATGCAATTGATAAATTTCAGCACAGAAAATTAAAAGTAAAAATACCTTCTTATAGATAAAGATATTAAAATACTAACACAGATGACCTGAGGAAGGAGGTTCTGAATTCTCTATGACTGCAGGTGGGCAAGGCATTTCTCTTCAGACAAGAGACATTCACTTGCTTTCCCTGAAAGATTCATCCCATAAGTGTTGTCACCAAATGCAAAGAGTAGTTAAGTTAGACCAGTGTTGCCAGGTTGTTGTGCATTAAATGCGTTTTGATATACTGAAACAAGTTATGAGAGAAAGTCAATAATGCAGATGGAAATTATTTATTTGGCTGCTAATTCATCAAGTGTCAATGAAATGAAAGAGATTTTTATTTTTGTGTTTCCAAGTCAGATTAATCTGAAGCTTGACATATGTTAAATGGCTTCTTAAAAAGCTGATGATCATGTGTTGAAAGTGCTTTTGGACCTATGAGAAACTCAGGTTTGTAAGGTCAAATTTCTCATGACATCTTTTTCAGTTTACTGCAAAAAAGACTAGTAGTTATAATTTGTTTATTTATGGCATTAATGCTCATGTTCAGTATCATAATTAGCATTTATGAAGGAATTCTTTCTTTTTCAACTTGTAATTTTCTGTGTCTGTACATTCTTGCTGAGTGCCAATATTATAAAATATTAATGGAAAGCTTCATGAAATCTTATAGATCATGACTGAGTGAGGAAAGACAAGGTTCTAAGGATGGTTATGCAGCAATTTCAGTGATTCCTGGCACAGTGCCATAGTTACATTTCTTGTTGATATTGCTATGTCAGACCTGCTGCATAAAGCAGATTTCTTTGTTCCTGTTTCTTTCAGTTCCCCTCTGAAAAAGGGATCCAAGGGAATGAAGTCACAGCCAAGGGCCATGCTAAAATACACAGCAACATTAACAAGTTAGTAAAGAGTTTAATGCTGGCCATCAGTATAGTACTGTATGCTGACTTTCAGCATTTGCGTTCTTAATTCTGTGTTCACTACTCCTGGTGATGCTGCTCAGGATATACACCTAATGATGTAACTGCACTTTGTGAGAATGAAATAAGCATATCTGCATAAAATGGTGAATGATTTGCTGAAAATCTCCATTTAGACATTCCTGCGAAAGTTTGGGGTACTTTTTATATTCATGAAAAAAATAATTAAAAAAAAAAAAAAAGTGCTAGGAAAAATGAGTATTGAGGTAACATAGTCTGGTTTTGCATAGAGTAAATATCAAGTTAATGCATATGATTTATCCTCTGTAGTAAATCAGCAGTATGACTCAGTTTAGGCATCTCCTATGACTGCTGTTTTTTACTGCAGTATTCAGTCATGCTGATTTATGCCACACTATCCTATGAATATTTTGCAGAGTATTATCAGTAATATAATTCTATCTCTTAGTCCAGATGGAATGAATTTAAAGCACAAAGCAGGCAGAAAGCATGATTCCTTCCTCAAGTAGTTTGCTGCTTGAAATAAACTTGGTATAATATGTGAGACAGGGGTGCAAGACATCAGTGACTGGGGGCTTAGATATGGAAAAGTGTCAGCTCAACTAACAAAATATTTTATTATGTAAGGGCTTATGTACTCGATAACATGGTTCTGTTTGACTGGAAGGGTCATTAGGGTCATGGCAGGTGAGCAGGGCCAAATTAGAACAGTGAGTATTGGCAGACAGATCTACTCAGGTTATAATCCAAGCAAACATCTCATCAGTCTCCTTAGATTGTCCATATAAGAAACTGTAGCAATGGGAGAGGACTGGTGGTACCAAAATAGGTAAAGGGCTCTGGTCTCAGTTGCTGCACTTGAGACCGAGTCAGGAATAATTGACTGAAATCAGCTTGTTTATTGCAGGTCTCTACTAGCAATAGCATTCTTGCTTAAGTCACGTAGAGTTTCCTTTGAACTGTGCTATAGGTACTGCCCTTTTGTTTTATTTATTGACCTGCTTACCCTGCATATAAGAACCACTAAAGATAAAATTCAATTATTTGCAAATGTACTTGTCCTCATTTGCACTGCTGTAGCTTACATTTTTGCTGTGGATTCTAGACCAAATAGAGTCTAATCCAGATGTGCAATAAATCCTATTGTTAGGACCCTCAGGCAAAATATGAAAGACTAGAGATCCAAATGTCCAAAATTTTGTCATCATTTGTTTGGATTCACCTCTCAATGTTGTACCATATATTAAATAGTTTTGCATAATTATTTTAATCTTAGAACTGTGTTTTTGACTGCTTTGAGAAGTGTGCTCTCAACCGTTTGAGCTGTACTTACTCAGATGAAAAGTTTATGTATGTGAATGTATAGATGCATTTTAATTTTCCACAAAACCTGAATTCACTTTAAATTCTGTTTTGTTTTACGCTCTGCTGTGATCATTAATAATCCTCAGGGATGCCTACTGAAAAAATTTGATAGATCAGTTAACTAAATTAATATTGGATACATCACTGGTGTACTCCCATGTAACTTATATTTCCAAATACTTGAAAAAGTGTTATAAGATTTCTTCTTTCAGCAGTGTGCGTCTTCTTTGAAGATACATACTTTTTCTTAGAAAAAAAGTTTTTTGGATGAGATGGTTCTCTGAAGTTGGGTTTTGGAAACTAGTTGCACATTTGTTATGGCACACCTATGGAGAGGTGTAACATGAAATTGATAGGTATTTTCTGTGGCAAAACACAGGGTCAAACCCTTATCATGTGAAGGACATGTAAAAACAAAGCAAGTCAGTCATGTTTTAAACTAATATTCCACGTCTACAGTGGTAACATGTTAGGATTCAAATATATGCTAAAAGTATATCACTGGTAAATATAGGGAGAAGTAGGAGAATGGGGAAGAAGACAGTGAAAAACCTTTAATCTCTAAAGGGATGCTGTTGATTATGAAGTTCACCACTCTTCATGTATCAAATCTCCAGAACCATTTATTTTGATATGGGGAAAAATTTGTTAAAAATTTTATTCTTGTCTCAGGTCAAGCTCAGGTAATAAACTTGAATCTCTGAACTTGGAGGTGTCTAGTCTAGATTAAAACCATGCAGTGAATCTTCTGTCATTTTCTAAGGAATAGCAGTAGCCATTCTAAAAAAGTGATTTACTCAAAACAATGATCAGGATTGCATGTGAAATTAAATTCATTAGCATTGCCCCAGGCTTACACAATTCTGTACATATCATCTTCTGTTCCATAGTTTCTCAGAACAGAATGTGTTTCAGTTAATTTTCCTTGAGATTTACTTGGCCTAATATCTTGGCAGCAGTTTACAAACTTTGCTAGGTTATACGGCTGCCAGGAAGAATAAAGAAATGGTTTCCAGTCTTCCATGAATAAAACTAAATTTCCTAAATTAAATGTTTGTTTTCTTGCTGTGATATCAGTCAAACCAATCTCTTAAACTTTGTCCAAGGAAATTTTCATGCAATTTGAACTCAGTAAAACTTGCAGCTAGACAAATTTAGACTAGAAGGAAGTTTCAAATTATGGAAAGCTGAGGTGATTAATCTCATACATGACTTGCCAAAGTTTACAGTTGGTGCTCATCAGTGATAAGCTCAAACTCAAGACAGGATGCATTTTCTAGGAGTTACGATGTAGTTCACCAGTAAGTACTGATCAAGAAGCAGGAGTTACTGAAGGTGTTAAGAACTAGACCAGGCAAAATAAGATGATGACAAAGCTGTTTTCAGGCCTGAAAATTTGTCATTTTTTTTATTTTACTTATCACGAATCAAATAGAAATCTCTCAGAACAGCTTGTTGCTGAGTTACAGTATGTATTGAATGCTTAGTTCATTTTTTGTTGTTTTTTTTTCTTCCCGACAGGTGCGTCTAGTTACAACAGCTTTTATGTTTTTTGCAAAAGTATCTGCCAATCTGTGAAACCTGGGAAACTCAGGGTCCGCTGCAGTGAGTGTAAACAAGGAACACTGACGCTGGCAAGGGTAAGATTTTGTGTTTGTTTGTTTCAAGGTTTTGGAGTATATGGAAATGATATATCTAATGTTACCTATTTACATACATGCGGCTATGCATATATACATTTCTACTTTTTTTTTTTTCTTGCTGATCATAACTCAGAAAAGTAATTCAAAGGATTGTGAAAATTTCACTCACTTATCTCCATTATTTGCAGCTCATATAAGGAACACATTGCAGACTAGAGCTTCAGTACTCTTAGCTTTAAATTTTAAGAGCTTAAAGATTAACCTGGTAATATGTACCACGTGTGCAAATACGTGTGTGTTAACGAGTTGTAATTAGAGATGCTTATAAAAAAGCTTGGAGCAGCTGTTAAGGCCACAGAAAGACCTCAGTTCATGTCTTGATTGTGAATATTATGGAATGAGACAAGGAGAGATTAAGTGGCTGTGCAGTTGGGAATCTTAATCTCTCCAGCCTAGCTGCTGCATGTAAAGTCAAGGGAAAGTTATTGTGCTGGGAGAGAAAGTTAGTAGATCTGTCAAGCTTGGTTTTCATTCTAGAATGGGAGAATGTTGTTTGACTTGAATGTACAGTAGTGTTAAGTTTTGGAGGAATGTTCATTGTGCTGCTGAATTTCACTGATTGTACTACTGGGGAATGAGAGTCCTTTCTCTCTCATAAATCAGTGTTTGTCAACCAGGTTTGATGTGTGAGAGGCTTAAGTTTTGTAGGAGACTGAGCTTTACCATGCTATAGGTTGCGGGTAGGCTTTCAAATTTGTCACATGTTTAAGTGTTTAAATTTGTCTTTCATGGTGGTTTAAAGTGGTTAATTACAGCTTCATGTCCTTGATGTAGTTCAGTGCTTCAGTGTCGTTACATGTAATGGCATGTGAGACTTTAAAAAGACAGCTCCTATATTCTCACTGAAAAGAATAAACTGTAGAAGAGAAGTTGCTGCTAACGTACATTTCCAATGGTATTATATTCGGGATGGATAAAAATACCGATGACATTGTATTCAGCTTGAATACTAGCAGTGAGTGCTGCTGAAAGACACTGCTATTATCATTAGATGAGTTTGAACTTTATATGTTGCACTGACAGCACAAAACATGTCCTTTGCTAGACTCAGTGGCTTTCTTCAGCATGCTCACTTTTGGAAATTATTACTATCCCACTTGTGCCTTTTGGTTTGGAATCGTTACATTCCTTGTATCAAGTAGATTTCAATAAATCTCTAAACTTTTAAGTTTTTACAGTACCTGCTAAATCATGTTCTTCATTTTGGGGAGACTTAAAAAAATAAAAAAATCAATATCTTCACTGTCTTCCAAGAATCCCTCATAGCTCTATGATAAAACTCTATTATAAAAAGTTCCAGTATGGCATATTCTAAATACACTTTTTGTATCTGATTGTCTGGAATGTGTGGGGGTCTACATACTTTAAGCAAACACAGGGCCAATAATGCAGTAAATATACACAAGTTGATAATTTCCATTGAATGAGCAGAGTGCAGCTACTTCTTTTTTCTGGTAGCATATTTTACAGTAGCTATGAAAAGAAAGTAACCAAAAACTTGTAGTGGAATCACTGACAATTTTCAATATTGATTAAAAAAATCCCAGTTTTCAGAAGATTTAGAAGGTACTTCAGCATAAGAGTACAAAAGAGAAATGGGAAATATCTTTTAGAGATTATCAAATGGTGGTTTTTGTCTGGTTTAGTTTTTAAATGATTGTCTACAAAAATAATTTGTACTTAAGGTTCTTGTTACTTCTTCCCAAAACAAAGAAAATATTTTATTATTCTTTTTCTATTGAATTGAAGCAAAGCACAGTGCTAAGGACAGTGGATGTGCCATTCCAGCACTTTGGGCTGGCAGTCCTCCGGACTTCCAAAGTGCAGTATTTACAGTATGAGCACACTTACCATTGTGAATGTGCTATGCAACAGTCAGTTTGTTTTATAAATACTTACCATCTACTTCAGTTCTGTGGTTATGAAATGATATGCAGATTTGGCATGTCCCTGGCCCTTGTGACCTCTTTTCTTCTCACTTTCTGGTTCATCTTCCAAGGAGACAGAAAATATTTCCAGCTGGGGAAGCTTGAAGTATGTACTAAGTCCTGTTTATTTTTTGGTAATGGTGTAGAGACCTCTCTGCATTAATTCCCCAGTTCTCTGTGAACTGTGTCTGACCTTTACATGTCAACCCAGCAGATAAGCTCTCTTGTGCCATAAGCAGCAAAGTGCCATGTAAGCCAGCATTGGTTGCACTAATTATTTTATTGAGATGAAAGTGAATACCTGTGTAAAACCCACACAAAGATTTGGGCAGCCTTAACTTATTTTACATGCTAATCCTTTTCCTACCTAAGCCACAAATGACCAACCTTATTAAATTGAGCTTTCTTTTTTCATGATGTGTTGACTGACATTTTAAAATATTACCTATTCATTTAACCAGCCTTATGCTAAAACCTTATTTAACTGTCATGCCTATTTGTATAGCATTATTTTAATATATGATGCTCAGAGGAAATTTAAGATGCTATATTTCTGTGAAGTTGAAAAACTCAGTGGTTTTATTTTTTCCAAAGACATCCATCTAAATATTAAATTTATAATTTTAATTAATTTGTAATTTTCCAGTTGACGCTTAGGTTGGTTTTTATGAACATTTCATGAACTAATGCTTTATGGGAGATATATACCAGGTTGATTTAATTATAAGAGAACATCAGTCACTGCAAAATTATCACCTCTCCATTGTTTCTGTAATTAATCAAGCAGAAAAGAATGGAAAGATTGGGATGTGAGAGTCGTATGTAGACCACCAACAAGCCTGTCAGCAACTTTGTTCAAATAGCTTAAAAATGTTAGTCACTAGTTTCACACTATTTTGTTGTTGTTGTTGTTGCTTTTAAGCTTTTAAATTGTTTACTTCATATATATATAAGGCTGCAATTTGTTTCAGAAACCATGATTCAGATGATTAGGATATTTCTTTTCCCAGAAACAAACAAACTGAACCAAAAAAAAATACTGATTGTAGAAATCACATTTACAGTCCTCTTTTTTTGAACCATAGCAGTGTTAACATTCACAGTGTTAACTCTGTAGTGAAAAGGAAAATGCATATCTGTAAATAAAAGGCCTGATTCTGCAAACTGATATACACCAAGCTGTACACATAAAGCACACTTTTCAGTGTAACTGACTCTGTGACATATTCCTGGTACAGGAGACAGTAAAATTTGACTGATTTGTCAGCTATTCAGCCAGAGCAAGAATCTGGATTGAAGTGCAGTAAATAGACTTTAGGTCTCCATGCTCTGCCACAGGTGCTACAGTGAGGCTCTTTCTACTGCAAGGACTTAAGATTCATTACTTGAAATCTTCACATTGTGTCCTTGGTAGTGCTGGTTGAGTTTTCAGTATATCCTCTATTACAAGGACCAAAGGAGTTTTGCGTAGCTTCTTCTATAGTTTTCAAGTGTTCCTTACAGGTCACATCATTATTTCAGCTCTTCTTAGACATGGGGAGTAATATTCAGACCTGATAGAATTCCTTGCAGCAGATATGAGACCCAGTTCCTGGAATTTGCAGCACATCTGGAATTTATTCAGCAGTTGGTGCTGACAGTCCTGTAGCTGTCCCTGCTGTCTAGGCTCCAGAGGAGCTTCCTGAGTTCATGGGTTTTGTTAAACTGTCTCTGACACAGAACTGTTCTTTCAGTGTTTGTGATATTAGGGATATTGCTTTCATTTATGGCTTTTAATCTTAAAACTAACAGAGAAATTGACATTTACTGGTTTTTGTTTCTCTGGCATCATGAAAAGCTTGTCATTTAAGTAACTTTTCAGTCAGTGTGGGCTGTATGGTACATTGCAGCTGTGCAAGGAAAGAGTGCTAGTCTTTTGAGTGCCTTCTAAGTGACAAATAACAGGTCAAAGTAGTTTAAGTGGTCTTCCTAATAGATGGTGGCATAGTATTTTGATTTTCCTACTTTTATATTTCGTAGGAGAAGAAAGATCTTTAATACAGTAATTTTCTTCAAGTTCTTACTTCCTATTTTAATTGAGTTACATAAGTAGGGTGGTTTCTTTTTTAATGAATATGAACTTAGCAGAGATATTCAGTAATATAAAATAAAAAGGCAGTCTGATCTCTCTTTCTTTAATATATCATTGTGAAACTCCGTTCCACAGTGCACGACCTCTCACCACTGCTCATTTCCGATCACATATATTTTCTGAAATTAATTAGTTGTATCCTGCCTTGGTGACAGAGAAAGAAAGGAGTACAACTCACTGCATCCGAGCAAGGCTGACTGAAAAAGAGAAAGCCCCACTGCAGTTATGATGCCCTTCCTGTTGAGGCTGCTTCTCCCTACTGCTGCTGGGGTAATACTGCGAGCAGGTTACAAAAAATCAATTTGGCATTTGAAGCTTGTCCTGGGTTCAGCAGTAGCAGTCATTTTTTCTCCTTCTTAGTGGCTGGTGCAGCGCTGTGTTTCTAACTTTCA
>WYDI02018514.1:0-10368 GCA_009867235.2 Psittacus erithacus
ACCCCCACCACAAGCCCACCCCCCCCCCCCGGCCCCAAAGAAAACCACCCACCCCCCCCCCCGCCGCCCCCCCCGCAAATGCACAATCCCCGGCAAGGGGAGGGAGAGGGAGGAAAGGGCGAGAGACACGAAGAAAGAAGGGGGGAAAGGAGAGAGAGAGGAAAAATTAAAAGGGCACAAGGCTGTTCATCACCAACATGGCTGCCTTAGCTCAGACCTAAAAGAGGAATAACCCAGGCTGTGTCTTTGTCAGTTTCACCTCTGTAACCCTAAACTAATGCACGAAACGGCGGAGGCGGCTGCAGAGGGGAAGGAGACGGGGAGAGAAGGAAGGAGAAAATGGCAAAAAGAGGGGGCACTTACGTGAAGAGAGGCGCTTGGGCTGCTCCTGCTTCCTCCTGGGCATTTTCCCCCTTTTTTCACATTCTCCTCCTTGGTTTAACGGGAGATCAAATAAGACGGGGAAGGGGGGGCACAGACAGGCACAAAGCCGGGGCCCCCGGGGGAGCTGGTAACCGGGGCGGGTTTTCCCTCTTCGCCGGGGGAACGGGGTCTGAAGCCGGTTTTCCCGGAGCCACCACGAAGGGCTCCCTCTCCCCCTCTCTCTTTTTTTCCCCCTCTCCTCTCCCCCCCCACCCCCCCCAACCCGGTCGTGCACCTGGCTTGTCCCCGGTCGCAGTATCCCTCAGCGGCCGGGGATGTGCTCCCGGCAGGCGAGCGGGCGCCGTGCCGGGGCGAGAGCTGGCGCGGCGGTGCCGAGGGCTGCGCCCCGCGCGCCTCCCGGCCCCTAACTAACACTAATGCCGGGATCAAAGGGCAGCGGCGGCGCTCCCGGCTCGCCCGCGGGCGGCTGGAGGCAGGCAGGGACACACGGACACACACACCCACACACACACCCCGGCGGGCGGGCGGGCACGCACAGACACAGGCACACGCCGAGCAACGGGGAAGGTGTCCCCGCTCCGGCGCAGCGCTGCGCGGCGGCGGGGTCCAGGCGGAGGATGCGCTGCCCCGGTCCTGCGCCGCTCCGATTCGCTCTTCTGCAAACATAAAGGGGTTGTGTATGGGAAGTAGGGAAGAGGATATCTGTGGGTCTTCGCACTGCGATTCCCTCATTTCTGGTGGGAAAGAAAATAGTAACATCAATCCTTAAAAAAAAAAAAAAAAATAAAAAAAAATTAAGACGTTTTCTCTTCATGTGTTAGGAAAAAAAAAAAAAAAAAATCGTACCAGTGCAAAGCTATCCCCCCGGAATTTCTTGGATGTGTTCAGCTATTCCTTCACAAAGCACAGGAGCCGGATGGGCTTTTTGCAGCCCAACTTCAGAATGGGGGGGAAGGGGGGGGAAAGGGGAAGGTGATTACACACAAGTCCCTGCGTGCCAAATTAAGCATACAAAATAAGCAAGAAAGGAAGATGGGCAAGTGAGCATGTGGGTACCCTGTTCTAGAACCAGGTGCTGCCAATTTCTACTACAGGTTTTAAAAAGTGGAAAGAATGCGAGCAGCATGGAAATCACAACTCCTTGAGAAGTCTGTGAGTGTGGGGAGAGGAGGAAATCAAGATTAGGTCACCCCTAATGGTTGATTTAATGGCTACGTGATGCTTCCACAATGCACACAGCAATCTGGACTTTTGAAATTTACTTTTTTTTTTTTCCTCCCTTGCCGTAATGCAGGTATATGAAGCCTTATCCTGAAGCAATTCCAGCGAGCATTATGAAGCCAGGATAGCAGTTTTCAATAACTGATACATACTTTGATTACTTCACAAATCACACATCTTTCTTCAAAGACATACATGAAGGTTGGTGGAAAAAAATAGAAGAGGGATTGGGTCTCACTAAAGCACAAAAGGTACTTCATGAAAGAGAAGTGCTCTCTTTGTGACTTGAAGTCATTTGGATAAAAGTTCACATAGAGGCTGTTAATGATTTAAACTCTAAAACCTGTTACTACAATTGAAGTAAAATGGTTTGAAGCAGGGTTGTTTCATAGAGCTCCCTCTTTGTATGAGGAAACTTTGAGCCTAGAAGAACTCAATAGTCGAAATCATGAGTCAAATGTTGCAACAATAAAAAAAATGCATGTATACCTGTTAGATGATTTTTTGTTTGCTTTGACAGCCTGAGTCACTGTTTTATCACATCAGTTTTTCATCCCAACTTCAAAATACTTTTTAAAAATAAACAGCTGTCTATAAAAACACAAACCAGCAGATTTGCAACCCAAATCTTTTCAATAATCAACTTGCACCCTTAATCACCTCAAGTTAGAGTGGCTTCAAATAATATTATACCCATTTTGCAGCCAGAATTATCTTTTCTACAGGGGACAAAATTTAAAACATTATAATATATATGTGAATCTCAGGTTCACTCTCTTGTGTGTGCAGTTCTGAGTTTTAGAACCATATGTACAGAGTACACTTCTACTGAGCCAAACCAGACTCCTCCTGACTTCAGTTGGTTTATCATCTGACAATGCAGCTAAAATACTTCATTTTCATTTATTTACTTATTTTTAATCCAGAAGTAAAACACAAAGTGTTATAACCTTACACTTACTCATGATCATGAGTACCAGAGTCAGGATTCCCTTAGAATGTTTAGGTCCTGTCTTTTCATTCAGTTCTCCAGATTATGCTGGGTTGGAGATTTGTATAGCATTAGCAATGATAACCAAAACAATATCAGAGGCATTCTTTATTATTGCTCACAAAACTCAATTTTGACATGCCTGGAACTAGCAGCAGAACTCTGTTCATGCAGTACATGAACCCTTCTTAATTATTTTTCAAACATACCCTAATGGCAGTTGTGTTGAACTAAGCCAGCTTCATGTGCAGTGACTTTCTGTCTGTCTGAATGACCCCAACTGTGCAGGAGGCCGCAAAATAGCCATTTCAGGCAGGGAGAGCACTGTCTCTGTGCTATGATCCCATGCTGCTATGGCAGCTCTTCTTCAGGTGCTCTAGGAGAATGGGATGTAGGAAACATCACACTCTGCATCATCACTCTATCCTCTATTCCTCATGCATGGCATAGCATAAATTAATGTCGACATTGTCAGCATTAATTTACAATATGCTGTGTGGGTTTTTTCTTTTCCCCACATCATTTGAAATCCCCTTTACAGGAGTTGAGGTGGCTGCAAAGACTCTACGGGAACACAGATCTTTGAAAGGGCCATGGGGACTGGCAGGTACAGAGCAGCACTAAATCTCTCTGAGGGTGACCTTCACTTTGACAGACATCCCAATAGTTTGCCTAAGAGTTTAGTGGGCCAAGCTTTAAGCCCATTCTGCAGTGAAAGCAATCTCAATGGTTGAATGAATTATCAGGGAGAAATTTTACATACTCTAGCTTTGAAAAGCCTGGAAATACTTCATATGGGAACAACGTGGGTCTTCATATCTATCCTGGCTAATTGTGTGTTCCACACATTGTCTTAGTCAGTAGATCATATCCAGCCATCACACTGAAGTCAAAGCCACATCTAAACTCTTAACTTCACATTCTTTTACCCATTGGTTTAAGGAAGATGACTAACAATGTGGCGCCATTTAAAGAATAATCTTCCGTTACATGTTTGGTGGTATAATACGAAAAAGAATGAAGTCAGCTGACCACACTTTTGAACATTTCTAGTCCAAACACAAGAAAATAGTTGCAAGTCTTCCACAGATAACCTAATATAAATAATGCATTGCTTCTGCAAGTCCTGCTATTAATAAGTAATGATTGTATGGCATCTTCCAAACACCAAACCTAGTTACACATATGAATTAAGTTCAGCCTCAGAAACCACTTTTGAACAAAGTAAATATTTTCTTCACTCACACATGAGAAAAATGAAACAAATCGAGTAAATAAGATCTTACACAGTAATAAATGATGGAACAGTCTTAAAACCTTTGCAGGGTGTCTAGCATCTAAACTATCTTTATGTAATGTAGCAAATACTTAAATCAGGTGCTAAACAGAAACTAAAAAATCAGCTGACATCCTTCCTTTATTCTTTGAAACTTTAAAGAGCTCTGTTCCCAGACTCACATTTTATTTTAGTTTTTTTAATGAACTGAGTGGAAAAACAGGACCATTTAACGAGGTTTTGGGCCCCAAACCACACTATGGTATTAGTCCACCCATCTGCTTAATGTACAGCCTACCAAAATGATGGCCAGGTCAACTGTGCACCCCTGAGCATGCAGAGCTATCCAGGCTCCATGGGCTCTCTTTAGTAGTAGTCCTGTCTTTAGATTAACTTCCTATTGAACATAGAAAATCTTTTCCTATAACCTATCTTCAATATCTAATACGAAGCACACTGTTTTCATCAAAATTGCCCTCTCTGCATACCTCTTGAAGGCACATCCTCAATGGCCTAAACTCCTCCTCTTTTCTATTTTAATTGATGTCAATATTTCTATGCTCAGCAGTAACTATGAATCAATCCCGCAAACAAGATTTAATTACAACCTTTTCTTTGCTCTAAAGCGTTTAAGAGGCAAACAAACACAAGGGGATGAACAAATCCATAGGATAACAGCTCACGGACACCACCACCCATGTTTGCAAATGCTCTGTAAACAAGTAACATTAAGTGATGGATTTGCAATAATAATAAATAATGACAAGTTAGTGACTGGTAAGGCCACCAACCAGTTTCAAAAAGGCCAATAAACAATGATCACAAGTCATTACTATCTGATGATTGTTACCTGGGGACAGATTACAAATAATTACAAAGTGGGAGGTAGAGTTGCATAACCAGTGGATCCTAAATGACAGACAGGCTTCAGATTTTATAAAAGACAACCAAGTTCTCTTTCCCCAGTTTTTAACCGCTTTCTTCTTAAAATGAAAGGAAAATTAAAAGGGCCACAGCCAGTGAACCATCACAGGAACCTAACTCTTGCAACCCTTGAGACCTCTGGCAGTGCTCTCCCAACTCTTCAGCTGCTTATGCCATGCTTGTAAACAGAGAGCACAGTGAATTGGGAATGCTCTATACCAAGATTTTTGTGAATTCCACTAGTCTTGCAGCCTCAGAGTGGAGAGGCATCAAGAAGTAAAATATATGCTGCTTCTCTTAGCTAAAGTGCAACTGTTTTCCCAGAAGCTTGTCTAAATCCTAGCAAACAAATTAGCCATCATCATTTTACAATTTCAACACAAGATGCTTTTAGTTGAAATGCAAATTTAGCATGTTAATACTTGAACCATGGTGTTTGGTTTTTTCAGCTGTTAGTATAGCACACTACCTTAGAAATGTGATAGAGATCCTAATTTCAATTAAAAGAAAAATAATCAATACTTAAAGCTGGTCTTAAACCCATGCTGATACATAATCCTAGATTTTGCAGGCCAGAAATACATTGTGTATAGGACTCGGGAAGGATTACTGTCCACATCGTTTTGTTGCTACTCAAACATTGTGGGATGTTTATTCAGATTTAGTGAAGATGTCTCATGATTCTTATCTTGCCATAAGTGCAGCCGGCTTTTCAATTCAGTAACTCACTATACCACCTCTTCACATCTCTTTTCTATAGGCACATTTTGCCCAAAAAACTCACTTGAGCCTATGACTATTAGACTTAAGTCTACAGATACTTGAAATGCAGAATTTCTTGCCCAAATCTGAGCCAGCAACATCTTACCCAGTACAGATTAAGTATAGAAAAAAAACCATTAATATTTTACAACATAAAATACTAAGCAACTTCTGAACTGATGAGAGGAATTTGTTTAGTCAACTGGGGACTGGAACACTTAGCTCAGGGCTATTACAGTTACAAATGTGGAAATAAAAAGGGATAAATATCTGCTCTAACCCTGATCTTTTTTTGCACCATTTTCCATTCTTCATTTAAATGCATTGAAATCAGTATCTTTACCTCATCCTAAGAATGGCTAAAGTTAAACCAGAGCACTCACTCTGTCATTTTACTTCCATTTAAGATTTTGTGAGTCCCTGGCTAATTGAAGGTTTAGGCACATGCTCGTTATCAAATACCTGCTATGGTTTAAGACATTACCATCCCCCTGGAGAAGCTAACTGCTCCCACCCCCAAACTGGCAAAAGAGAATGCATTTGGCCTCCTTATCTGCTTCAGTGTGAAGTCTTGCAGCTTACTTAAGTAGCAAGGCAATAGCATTTTAAGCCACAGCTGTTTGCTAAACGAAAGTGTGTCCAAGTTCTTAAACACCTTGTTACATGTACATTGAGAGGCAGAGTCTCTGCTGCAACCAGCAAGGTGGCAAATTCCTCAGGGAAATCAATTCTGGTTTCTCAATTAACTAGCTAGTTTTCTGTTAAAACACTAGAGTAATACTGAGACTGCTCTGCACCATGAGAACCGACAAGATCCCACAAGCTCATCTACCATCTAGGACTGTGCATTTGCCAAACTCATCACCCCTAACACAGCACCTTACCAGAAATGCAGCAGGAGGAATGCAGGCACAGAAGTGGATGTCAGTAGTACTGATGCCAACTATGCCTTCTTTGTAATACCTTAACAGATTAAAGAAGGGCGAGATAGAATAGAAAGGCAATTGGAGACAAGGAAACATGGTGGTGCTGAGATCTTATATTCCCAGGGAAAAGAAACACAGAAAGGTAAGGGAGAGGAGGAATATGTGGAGATCAAGCTTCTAGCAGACTTCACCTGCCTGGTGTGATGAATTCACATGGCATTCAGCTCTGCTTCACCATGCTACATGTCCTCTGTAATCAGCCCTCACCTACTGGCAGGCAGAAGGGTCTGGGCTGCAAGTCAGCCTGCTGTCACCATTGCCCGCTGAGCATGAAGTCATGTGGCCAGTCCCCTCCTGTAGGGAGTATCTTATTGCACTGGCGCTTCCCCATTGTACCAAACAGCACAGAGGAAAAGGTTATTTGTCTTTTGAGATACTAGGAATAAAGTCTAGTTTCCTCAATACCTGCTGACACTGATGAAAATACCTTCTCTAGTCCCTACATTTCAGCAACACTAAGGCCATCCAGTGTTTTCAAGTCTGTAGTTTACAGTAAGATGCAAATTTTTTGTTCATAAGATATAGACTAATAATAGTGCAAAATCACACAGAGCAACACAAAAGTTCATGAGTAGGAAGAAAGGAGAAGAGGTAATGCCTGGAGGGAAATAGCTTACATTTCCACACAAAAAAGCTGGGGAATGCATCCACAAGAAATTTGAGTGCACCCTCAACAAGTTTGCAGATAGTGCAAAACTGAAGGGAGTGGCTGACACACTAGATGGCCATGCAGCCTTCCTAAAGTACTACCTTGACAGGCTGGAGAAGTGGTTGGAGAGCAATCTCATGAGTTCAAAAGGGAAAATGTCAAGTCCTGCATCTAGGGAGGCACAACCCCAGGCACCAGCACATCCTGGGTGCCTACCAGCTTGAAAGCAGCTTTGCCAAAAGGGCCCTTGGAATCCTGGTAGGTAACAAGCTGACCACAAGCCAGCAATGCACCCTCACAGCTAAGAAGGCCAGTGTTAGGAAGAATATTGCCAGAAGATCTAGGGAGGTGATCCTGCACCTCTACTCCTTGCTGGTCAGGCTGCATCTGGATTGCTGCATCTCACTCAAGGGCTCCCTCGTACCAGAAAGATCTGGACTTACTACAGAGAGTCCAGCACAGGGCCACAAAGACGATTAAGGGAATGGAGCATCTATCATATGAGAAAAGGCTGAAAGAACTGAGATTGTCTAGACTAGAAAAGGCTCAGTGGAATCTTATCCATTTGTACAAATGTCTGAGGGGTGGGAATGAAGTTGAAGGAGTCAGACTTCTCAGCAGTGCCCATTGAAAGGATAAGGCAATGCACACAAACTAAAAAAACCCCAAACAAATCAAAAGAAAACCCAACCAACCAAACTAAAAAACCTGAAACAAAACAAACCAGAAAATTTCATCTGAACACAAAAAACAATTTTTTTACTGTTAGGATGGTCAAACACTGGCACAGGTTGGCCAGAGCAGTTGCCTGAAAAACACACTCTAGTTGACCCAGTTTGAGCAGTGAGGTTGGATGAGATGAGCTCGAGAGGACCCTCCCAACCTAAATGGTGCTGTGAAGTTATTGTAACATGAGCATTACTGTTTCCTAAACATGGTGTTCATGTCTGATTCTATGGGAGTAGTTTAGAGAATACAAATATTTCACTCTGCTTTTTTGCTACTACGACTGTTCAGGCAAACACCTTTAGGAGACCCAGAATTCTTTAACGTTCAAATACTTATTTTTAAAATTCTTACTGGTTTATGAGCTACTTCCTATCAGAAGTAGCACTCACTAATTGTTAAAAAAACCATGGTTGATGTTTTGCTCCCTCACTTTTTCCTCCAGTATGTTTCCTACCGTGGAGATTTTGCAAAATAAATAAAGATGAAAGCTACAGAGGCAAAGCAGGCAGAAGAGTGTATTTTCAACCCCTCTAAAATGCATGCACTGGAAGTTTGTTGTCTTTTTTCCCAGACTTAGATTTTTCTTAGACATTTGGAAAGCTTCATTACATCCACCTTTCAGTTGGAGACAGGCACTCTGCCATCAACAGCAGCACATGGTAGTTCACTAACGAATCCAGCTGTTCCAAGCAAACCATTATCACCAACACACATCTGATTCTGTAGGTGATGTGGCCGCAGGATTCAATTGCTTTTTCAGCCAACCTGCACCCACACTTCCTTTGTACAATTCTATTCTTTTACCAGTAAGCATACAGCTTACTTGTACATCCCCTCATATTCTGGCTGCTTGCACTAAAGGTTCCCATTTCATGGAAGTAAAATTCATGAGGTACCCATATAATTCGACTTTTTGTTACTCTTACTCCGATTTAGATTTTGAGATAGGTAGAGGTACTGCTGTACACTGAGGGACACCTGTGGATTCCAGCAGCGTCTCTCAAGACCTGAGGCGCTCAGTACTGCAGAGAGGTCATGGTGGCTCTCCTCACCAAAGTTGCATGCTCTTGCCTGCAGAGGGAGTAACGGCCCCATGCAACAGGCTCTCGCAAGCCTCTTTCCCCCCAGTTGGAGCAACTAACAAGCAAAATAAAAGAGCTGTGGGGCAGAGGTTTTGCCCGTCTATATGCTTCCCTGCCAGAAAAGTAACTGTATGAATGAAGAATTGAGGGTCCAAAAATGGAATAATATACTAGATAGCTTCTTTTTTTATCCCTTTGTATATGACCCACAAAAAACACCCAGAGTTTTGTATTAAAGAATAAAAGGTAGAAGAGAAAACCAAAGCATATTTCCTGCACATGGAGGATTTTGCATGAGTCAAGTCAATGGAAGCTGATAGGAGCCTGAACAGTAAGTAGTCCCTGCCTGGCCAGAGAAGGTATGGATTTCCCACTTAGACTTGTAAAGGCCATCAAACAGGAAAAAAAGGAAAAATAAAAGTAAATGGCTATTAGAGAAGAGATCCAGCAAGACGGTTGACTTGTGCAAGGCCTAACTGATTTAAAATGTGTTTGTTGGGTTTTCTTGGAAGTCTTTATTATATTTGGGAGGTTTTATTCATTTCAATGTACTGAATGGCAACTGATGAAAAAACAAGTTTTCTTGGTCTCAATAACCATTAAGTTAGGTAGCCTCTACTGAAAGTGTCAGGAACAGTAGCCATCAGAAACAAAACACAAACTACAAGAGCTGTAGCGAATTAACTCGGGAGGGAGGTACTGGGATGCTTTCATTTACAGGGGGGGGAAAAAGCAAACTTAGTGGTTTTTTAAATCATCATCTGAGTAGCAAAACAATTGGGAAGAAGGCCAAGAAGGTACTCTAGTGCCGCTTTCCAAGAGAAAACAGTATTCAGTATTGGAAAAGGTACTGCAGCCGAGCTGAGATTAGGAAGAAAAAGTCTGGAACATCTTCCTGATCCTATAGTGTGAAAAAAAGAAAGTCTGCTCCATGGAGAAGAGTAATGCAGAAAATTTGACAGGAACTCTCCTGTTCAGGGCTTATCAGGTTTATATGATTTATACAACCCACCAGTCCCCACAGCTGTGATATCACATCAGACATAATTACTTCTGCTGCCCACTTGGGTACGCTAATCAAGGAAGATGGGTCAAGTCAGACCCCCACCTACTTCCCTCCCTTCCGCAGCTTTTAATCAACTTATTAAAAATGTTGACAGCTCATCACACTATAGAAAATATGAAAACTGCCATCCTCCATTGCTGACATTGTTGGATACTGTCCTGGGTTCAGCAGTAGCAGTCATTTTTCTCCTTCTTAGTAGCTGGTGCAGTGCTGGTTTTTTTACTTTCGGCCTGGGAACAGCGCTGATAACACCGATGTTTTTAGCTACTGCTTAGAATGTTTAGTCTGACCAAGGACT